>MNCL01000257.1:0-131434 GCA_001932985.1 Proctacanthus coquilletti
ATCCTTGTCATTTTGTGCTTCCCACTATTTCATATTATTCATAGTTCGTCGATGTGTTAACGTTTGAATAACAATTTTGAAAAGTTGTTAGAATTGTCATACCAAAATTTATATACCATTTCTTTTTATTCTTTCGGTATTGTTGAAGAAAGGTACTACGTCGTTGTTGTTGCCCGAAATACTTTTTAAGCCGATTATATCATTTCCTCGAAAGCTCAGTAAAAAGTTATTTGTTAAGCTGTTGAACCAAAGAACATTACACACAAATCAAAATGATCAGTTGTTTCACTTTAAGGTTGGAAATTCTCATTTCTCAAACGTGACCTTCATGTCTTCGCTCTCCTCTGTCATCAGCAGCGGACGAATCCAAACGTGTTTGTTGTGCGATTGAGTGAATTCGGTTTTTTTGTTTTGTAGTTAATAACCTGGTAATAACAATAAACAATAATAATTAGCAGACAGTAGTATTAAGTTTTGGAAATCCACATTATTCGATTGCTACCCGACCAACGGCTTCAAAAAATTCTCATCAAGCACAGGAACATTATATAAAAAATTTAAAGTCGAACCAATTACAACAGAAGTTAACCTCGTTAAAGCTAAACATGTCGTTAAAGCATCCATCATGCGAATAAAAACGTCCATTAAATTGAGAAAGGAAAATTTATTTGTAGAGGAATTAGAATGTCAGCTTCTTCTGCTCGAAACATACTTCAAACAATTCTCTCATTTTTGTTCCCACGAGAATAGATCAATATAAAATATATATGGACGTATACATATATTTGTATATGTCGTATAGACGACGCCGTTAGTGATTTTAAATACAACTTAGTAAGCGAGAACTGGTAGCTATGAAGAAAAAAAAAAACAAAAACTCCCATCGTAGTTACCGCAGTCTGCAAAGTCGTTCACATGGTAATCCGACATCTTGAGGTATTCACCATATTGGAATTAGAATGACATCACACAGTGTATCATATTCTACTCGCCAAACCTTTTCACTTGATACCCATATTAAAGGCATTATCAAGAAAAGGGTAATCTGCCATCTTGGGGGCGTCCACCATATTGGATTTAGAATTATGTACTCAACATTGCATTGTGACAGGACTTATGCAAGTATGCAGCATTTCAAAGCTCTACCTTAACTAGAACTAGTGAAAATTTTGATTTTAAAATTTGTAGTAGACTAAAGCAAGTTTATTGAAAGCTTTTGAAAAAATATGCGCAAATGAGGAGATATCTCGTAGAAATCACCTAAAGTCATTGGCATTTTCATTATTTTCGACACATCTGACATATAGAAATACTCTAACTTTTTTGCTGCGAGAATTGAAAAGCCCAGTACAGCGCTTTGTGTCGTCACCTTTTCAAACCATAGAAAACAATGAAGAATCAAACGAACCAATGAAAAACAGACGTTGTGTATATTGCTCTGGCAAAGAAGATAAAAATTATTTCACAATATGCCATCTTCGTAAAAAACAAAAACATTTTATATTTTTGTAAGTACCAGCAAAATATTAGCACATTTGTTATAAGCCAAGTTTATTTTGGCTTCTTAAGAAGAATGCGTATGCTCTTTTGGTTTCAAAAGTGTTATTGGACAAGCAGAAAATTTATCAATTTTCATTGAAATCGGAGTAGAACGTCAATCAATATTTGAATAAACAAACAATCCATAAATATTCCATTCATTTATTCCATAATTTAGTCATGTTTCTGTTGAGGGTGATGACTGACTCCACCCGACCTGCGGTGTTACAAAAAAATTACACGACTGGCGCCGGATATGCTCAGATCAGTTGGTGATTATCAACAACCTCCTTAAGATGTACCCTGGCCCTGATGGACACATTTGTGTCATCAACGTAAGAACTAGGAATGGACTCGTTCGACGGGTTATACACAAATTGGCTCCACTACATCTGGATAATTGAAGGTATATCTGGAAACTTTCAAGGCGCCCGACATATTAGAGTTTGTATAATAATTTCGAACAGTTGTTAGAATTGTTATGTTAAAGTTTGTAAAGTGTATCCAGCGGAAAACGTCCAAGTTTAAAGGGTAATTTCTTAAAAACCAGTGAAGAGAGATAAACGGAAGATGTGTCGTTCGACGCGCATGATTTGCGGATTTGAAGTGCTCGGGATTTTTGTACTCACTTCAATATTCGACGATGTAGTGATGGTCCGCGCACGCAAAGATTTATGCAAGAAAGGATAATCATCAACAGAACTCCTCCGGGACTATCAACGTCAGCAACAACACCAGAACATGTGGCTAAACTTCGAAATCCTCATAAATTCATAAGAAAAATTGTGGCCTCTACTGGTATTACAAAATTAACAGTGAACGTTACTTTGAAAACAAATTTAAAGTTTCAACCCTACGAAATGCAAATCGTGCAAAGTCTCAAGGAAAGGGACTTTCCTTTGCGAGAAACTTAGGCAAGAATAATGCTTGAATGTTTTGGGACAGCACGAACACTTGGCAACATATTGTTTAGTGACGAAGTACACTTTAAATTTTTACATTTTATTAAAAACGCAGTGTGGTGTGCGGGGGATAATTGGCCCTAAATTTTTTAACCAGCGAAAGACAGTCAATGCTGAGGTGTATTGTCGAATGTTCAACGAATTTCTGTTGCCACAACTGTAGCTGTTTCCCGGATACAACAACAGAACTCTATTTTAGCAAGACGATGCCACTCCACACACAGCTAGAGTCTCGATGGAGAAGCTGAGGGTAATTTTTTCGAATAAACTGATCAGTAAGTACGGAGACATATTCTGGCCACCCCACTCACCGGACGTCACATCTTGCGATTTTTTTTGTGTGGATGCCTGAAGTCAAAGGTTTACTGCAACAAACCTCGAACTATTCAGGCTCTACAAGAAAATAACCGCCATGAAGTTGCCGCCATTGCACTAACGCTTTGCTCTCGCGTATTTGCTAATTTAAGAGTCTGGCTATAAGAGTGTCTTGAAAGAAACGGGCATTATTTAGACTATATTGACTTTAAAAAATGAAGTCCACATTGTCAAACTGCATGTTATAATAAAAAATTAAATAAACCTTTTATTTTTTTAAATTTAATTTTATACTTGAAACTTTTCCACTGGACACCCTTTTTAACAATTTCGAACAGTTGCTGGGGTTTATATACCATTTTGTTTTTTCCCTTCGAACTTGTTTTCTTTACAAATGTACTCCGTCTTTGTTGTTGCCTGAAATAAAGGGTTTTTCAATAGCTATGTCCGAAATTTGACAGCATATTGCTGAGAAGTTTCAGATGGAACCGCTGTTATTCTTCGACGCTTGTATTCTGCCATAGTCACCATTTTACCATGGAGCGCTGTACTGTGCAACAATGCGTCGAAATTATGAAAACTTATTATAAAATTTGATGTTCTCATAGTGCACTTCCTCTCCTTCAGCTCTTTTCAGTTAACCACTGCACATTGTCCAAAACCCCAATTTATACTTCAGGACTCTTTCTTCCCCGCATCACTTTCCAATACTTTCCCATGTTCCCTTAACCTGGGATTGATAGCGTAGATAGGCTGACGTTCATCATATTGACAACGACAGATCTGCACTCCACGGACGTTTTTAGAAGGCCTCGTTTCCAAATTGGCCTATAATGTGAGAATCCGTGCGCCACCCCATCAAACGATAGGGCGGAGTACAAGCAACAAATTGACAAATAGCGCAATAGCTGCTATATAAAATGGCGCCCACCTGCATGCAGTTATAATCATCTGCCGCACATTGTTTGGGCTAAACCAACTACCACAGAACGAAAAAGTGTTCCATACGGCCATCAATAAGACGCTGAGAACTGCAGAAGGTGCTTTCCAATTGATCCTAAATGATGAGGCCTTATGGATCTATACCGGCATCATACATTGCCGAAGGTACTCTGACCACTCGACGCCGACAAAGTGAAATAGAGGAGGGCATCATCCGAACGTCTGCTATGTCAGAACATCATCCCAACATTAATCTTATACTTAGTCATAAAGGTTCTCCTTATTTGCTTCTCCCTCTTCTCCCTTTACTATATTCAACGTCACAGGTCCCAAACGCTTGGGAAATTTCAATCACATCGAAGAGGATCGTCACCTCTGCCGCTTGCTGAGCGATGCACCGGAAGAAGAAGTTTTTATCACTTGTCGTTTCGGTTGACTCCAAAAATATCTTATATGTACATTGTGTATACTTTTTCAGGATTCCGCTTAAATGTTTTTTTTTATCATGTTTCATCCTTATCATTGTTCCTCTACTGACCTAAGTAGATCTCCTGTATTGTAGGCGCATTACTTCAAGTCAATTGTATATGTTGAAAATGCTGCGTTTTTACTCACCCTCAAATTTAGTATCAAAGAACCAAGAGTGGAAGTTGGTAACCTACCACGGGGAACTAATTACACGAGTGGCAATTATATTACACTTCCGGTGAACATTCTGGTTATTTGAACTAGAATCAATGCAAATTTAAGCTCCTTTCTACAAAAGTCTAGGATGTGTAGCGAAATATTTCACTTTAAATTCATAAACAGCATCCACATATAATACTAAAATATAAGTCTAACTACATCTTGATCATAACACGCGGTGATCATACTATTGAGAAGTAAAAGCTCTGTTTGCAAAGACATTAGCGATATATAAGACAAGAAGGTAATTATGAGAACTGTTCGTTTTCATTTTTTCTCTTTATTTTGCCACAAGTGACGAATAACAATTCTACTAAACAATCGCACACGCTAGAGATATTAACTTGAACTCTTGAAACCTTAAATCTTCAACTCTGAAACCTCTGTGGAGAAATATTGATGGAATTCATTAGAATAGTGTCAGATTTTAATAATAGTATATAACATAATACAAAAAAAAAAGGATGTGCGTGGTCGCCACACGCGTGAGAAGTGAAACTTCTTAGAAGAGGGATGAGAAATTTGTAGGGTAAGCGTGTGATTCGTGTTGGGTGAATGATCCATGCTACTCGTTGACGTATTTTTACTTATAGATTGCTCCGGTGCAGACTGCATAATATCAACTGTTGGTATATCAGTTGCATTTCTCAATGCCTCCTGTCCCTCTCTATATTGTTTTGCACGTTGGGCTGCACTTTTAGGCACTTGTTTCAATACCTTTCCTGCACTTTGTCTCTCACGAAATGTGCTTATGCGCTCAGTCGATGTTTTCGGCATTTTTAACTGGCTCGATTAGCAAAGTTATTTTCGCACTAAGTAACAGTTCACTCAAACAATACAATAATAAAAACACACTAACACTATTTTAATTTATACTAATTTTCTTAATACTGGAATGCACTGATTAATTTATGGAAGTACTAATTACACTAAAGATACAATAACAATGGATAATAAACATCGTTTTTAATAAAATTAAAATAATCGAAAATCTGTTGAATTTCGTCGCGAAAAATGGAACACTGTGGCGTCGCCTCACTGAAGCTTGACTGAGAGAGTGAGCACGAATCATGAGAGAGAGAGGGCATAAAGATTAGGGCATTCGATATCTCTCTTCTCTTCTACACTCCATCTCTACCCCTCAATTCGTCTCAACGAACGTTAGGTGCTTTTCGAAAAAGACCAGAGCCAACGCTGCTACCGAAGACATAAATGCAGCAATATTTCAGTATTTTCACCCACAGTAATATGTACATGAAGCCCCGGAAAGGTTGAGCTTGCTTACGATGTAGTGGTAATTATATGCTCGTTTATTATAAAGAATTTAAATCAGATTCACCACACCTTTGTAAATTCTTTACAGAGTCAAGGCCTCTATGCTTTGAGTGTCTACATCAAAGTCATTTAGCGCGAGACCGTCATGTTGGCTAATGTTGAAAGAATGACAGAGGAAGAACGACAGTGCAGTATTTGGCGTTAAATATTATCGCCCCGTTCAAAAATGATACAAATACTCTCGGAGAATTATCAGAAAAAGCTTTACGTCGGCTTTATAACATAGAACGTCGTTTTATCGAAGATTATAAGGTCATGAGAGAAAATGAAGAACGCGGTCACATTCCCACGGAGTATAACATTGCTGAAACACAAAAGTATTTTACTTTACGTTCAAACAAGATCCAATTCCCAAAATTTGGATAGTTTCTAATGGGACATAGAAAGAGGACTTCGGTACATCCCCAAATGGTAAGCTTCAAAAGTTCAAAAAGACATTGTCTCGGTTTACTTAATTTCAGCAATATTAATGCTGCACTCTCTGCCAATATTGAGAAAATGTAACGATAGGTGTTGATAGCACCTGAGCAAAGAGATTTTTAGTTCCATTCCTCTACGGCATTAAAAACTAAAAATGGCTACAAACGAAAAAAACAATATTCCCAAAAATCTCGTCAATCATCCTTAATCATTTTTATATCGAAGAATTTTTAAGAGGTGCAAATTCCTTTAATAGTGCGCTCAAATTAAAAACTGAATTTATCTTTTACAGATCGGACAATTCCTATAATTTATTAGTAAAACACAGAAGCA
Source organism: Proctacanthus coquilletti (assembly GCA_001932985.1). NCBI lineage: Eukaryota > Metazoa > Arthropoda > Insecta > Diptera > Asilidae > Proctacanthus > Proctacanthus coquilletti. The sequence goes on from MNCL01000257.1 coordinate 6,534, forward strand.
ACCGTGACAAACATTCTCCCATTCTCAATATAAATTCTTAGAATAGTTAAGTTTCCATAATTTATCGCTTAAGTTCCCATAATTTATTGCTTATTCGATATCTAGCCCTTAAAGCCGAACGCTTGAATATAGCAACAGTTGACTTAAGACGAAATGAGAGAACCTCAAAGATTTACATTTAACGCATTAAACACTTACTCGGCATCCGCTCGCTTGAACCCAAATTAATAATTCACACACGCATTAACGCACAACAACCGGTCAACCATAAAAGTTGGAGTTGAAGTTAAGTCTTGCAGAGAAAAGGTCAATTCCTGCCCTAGAGACCTTAAGTACTTTTTAAGTTTCAGTTAAATAGTCAAACTACAAAGAATCCAATGGGGTCTCCAGTCGAATGCCTTTACCTACCGATAACCATAATTCAGAATGAATTATTTTCTGAACGAACAATCTAAAGTGATTTCTGTTTAGTACTAGCAATAATAATTATAAAAATAATAAAGCAAAATTTGTGATCATCAAAGCTTGAATGGCATTATGCAACAAAATCAGGCAATATTACTGGATTCTGAAAATTACTCAGGAGGGAAATTCTCCCTGCACAAAATTCCCAGACGTATCTTTTTAACACAGGTAGTTTTGAATGGCATAGTTTTTCGGAAGCACCCGAAAAGGCGTATAGAACTGTTTGATATTGTGAAAGAAATGACGAGATTGGTATCATTGTCGGAATTCTTGGAGCTAAAATAAAGGTGGCACCGAGTCAACAGAAATCTTTTCCCAGGCCGTAGTAGTGTGAAGCATTTTTATATATTTGTATTATCTTCGATAAAATTATCAAGGCACTTTTAATTACTCCAAAACAGGTGTATGAATGGACTGCTTCGAAAAATCGTCTGTCTTGGTTATCAGATATTCTCCGTCGTTGGAAAATCTTTGTTGGAGATAGGATGCCGGAAATTTTTCCCAAACAAAAGCTGGACATCAGTCAACAACCTTGCATATATCACTTCAAACGGAACATCATCTACCGAACTTCTTTCTTCAGAAATTTCGTAAAAAAACAAACAAATCAGCCGTTTGCTTTGAAAATGGGATAAGTCTACTATTTAAAAAGTTTCTATTTCAGTCCATTTTAACTTCTACATACCAAAAATGAAATTTGTTGAAGTGAAACTTCTTTTGGCGCGGTAGAGTAACATGCCGCTTTGAAAAGCGTCATGAAAAGTGGGAGGAATAGGGTGGTATTGTCAGAGAAGGCGGACAGAAGAGAGGAGAGATATCGAATGCCCTACTCTTTATACCCTCTCTCTCTCAAGATTCGTGCTCCCTCTCTCAGGCAAGCTTTAGTGAGGCGACGCCACAGTGTTCCATTTTTCGTGACGTCCGAAAGTATAGTATTCATATCAGAAACGTTGAAATTCAACTGATTTTCGATTATTTTTATTTTATTAAAAACGATGTTTATTATCCATTGTTATTGTATTTTTAATGTAATTAGTACTTTCATAAATTAATCAGTGCATTCCAGTATTAAGATAATTAGTATAAATTAAAATAGCGAAAATGTATAACCAGCATAAGGAAAGGAGTGTCAATATATTCATTTAAACCTTAAAGTTTAAACGCTCATACAAGAGATGTACTGGATAAAATAACGCGAAAATCATCGCTACTGGCTTTTTCTGAGACTTGGTTACGAAATAAATTTTGATTTGGTATTGAAATTCAAACGCCCAGGGGTCAAAGCTGGCGGAGTTGCTATCTACAATAACTCTAATGATACAACAACTGTGTTTACTCTTTATATTTCACAACAAAACAAATGGTGGCCATGACTGTGAATATCACCGCGGAAGGGGGGAATTACAGCATTTTAGAAAGTGACCAAGTCTCAATTATATGAAGTTATTCCTATTGCCATTTCTGTTTTGAGTGTCATAGTTTATCGAAATTCTGTTCTTCTTTGATAAGTACACATATTTGGTCATAAATAATTGTTTATATGCATAAAAGTAAACATGAGTATATTCGTGGTTGACAATGGCAATGCAACAGGACTCGGAATCCTTTTTTGTATTTGTGCACGTTTAAGTAGAAAAACGAATCGCAAATCACGCAAATGAATGAAATTATAAAAATATAATAAAATAAGATAAAACTTTAAATTTGCAAAATCTAGCTTTTCACCGATATCGATTGCTCCGCTGAGACCACACAGTCTCAACAGACAACAGAATAATGCAGTACTGCGTTTTTTGCTTCTAACTGCGTTCAGCTGAGTTTAACTGCAACATCTCTCATCAGTAAGTAGTGTAGTTTTGTATTTAAAGTGAGAAGTTAAAAGCAATAAATTATATTTAATAAAATTTTGTCAGGGTACATCATACATCGTTATACATATTTGGTATACTCCCAAAATCAAAATTCTACTTAGTAGTTATATAGCTTATAGTTATTTATTTTATCCCTTTTAAAATGTAATTTTAGTGTAAATAAGGGACGACAATAATTCAACTGACAGTAATTTTGACTCAGAAGAAGAATATTTTTTAAATGATAGCGATATTGAAACTGAATCAGACGACAGTGAATGTACTATTGCAAAAAAGAGACCACGAATAAATGTTATGTATGATTCGGAAGAATCAGAAAGTGAGGATGAAGTTCTTAGTACTTCGATCAATATGCAATCTATAAATGAAGCTGCCGCAAGTGGTAATATTTGGATAGAAGTGGAAAAAGACCCTCCACATTTTGAATTTCGTGGACATCCGTAAGGATTGAATCTTTCGCCAAAATTAAGAACTCCAAGTGAACTCATTGACATATTCCTTTCTAATGAGTTTGTTCATATAACAGTTCGAGAAACTAATCAATATATTGCAGAAATAATAAGACAAAAAACAATACTGAGAAATTCTTCCAAGTTTTCAAAGTGTAAACATTTAAATTGCAAATATTCTGGGCATTGATTCTTCAAATGGCATCCATAAATTTGCCTACTATCGAACATTATTGGAATAAAAGCCATCTTTATATTTTGTTATTTTGGAGAATTCATATGAGCCGAAACTGATTTCAAAAATTATTGCGCTGTCACACAAGATCGGGCCAGTTGTTAACAATTTTAATAACGTGATGAATTGTATATATAATTCTGGCAAAAATCTTGTTATGGATGAGTCATTAGTGTTATGGCGTGGCCGATTTTATTTTCGGCAATGTATCGAAAATAAAAAAAAAAAAAAAATTCGGTGTAAAATTATATGAACTATGCGAATCGCAGGGTATGGTCCTGCAAATACAAATTTATTGAGCAAAATCAGAACTTCCGTCAAAAAGGCGTAATCAGAGTACTTCGACTGTGCTTTGTCTTATGGACGGAACATTACGATCCAATCGTCAGTAATCTGAAAGAGTTGATCCAGAAAAAACTAAAGATAGGCGAGCACAGTAGGCAAGCAAGAAAAATCCAACACGCTAATGTCTTGATAAACCTTCGTTATGTTTGGACTTTGCTACAAAAACTATCATGAAGATAAGCATATGTGATAATGCTGATATCAATTTTTGTTAGAAATACACAATGAAGTTGATTTTTGCTTAACTAGAATTTTTAAAATATCATTCTCTTTAAATAATAATCAAAATTGAATCTTTGTAATAAATTTTATTTGTAATATTTTTCCAAGTTTTTTACACTTATGTATTTATGTCTGTGATCACAAAAGGTTTGCAAATTTAAAAGGCTTTATTTTATCACATATTTAAAGTACCACGAGTATATTCGTGCTAACTATGCGTATCCTCGTGGTTGGTAGCGAATGGTTTAAATAAAAATTGGGGTCAAATGATATTGAGTGGTGATTTTAACATAAACTTCCCCAAGCCAGTACAACCACTGATCGATTTCTTACATAATAAATACAAATTGAAGCTGAATAATGATAAAATAATACAAATGACCAAATCTGGAACAACGATTGATGCAGTATTTTGTAGATATTTAGGTAAATTCAAATCTCAAATTTTTACATTCTATTTTAGTTATCATAAACCTATCTTTCCGCTTTTAGATTTTAATGAGGACATGGATACAAGTGAATAAATATATATTTTCAACTCATGAATTCATATATGTAGTTCAACTATTCGTGCACCCTACAAATTTCCCGCTCCTCTAACTTTAAAGCTTCACTTCTAACGCGCGTGGCGATCACGCACACATTTTTTTTTTTAAATGGACTTAGGCCACTTCCAAAATAAATGGCTTAAATATGAAGTTCATTATCAGCTTTTGAAATAAACTATGCATTAAAGGTGTGTACCCACAACGTCCGGAAATCATCATTTTCGAATAAATGGTCTGGATGATGCCGGTATCCGACGCACCAATTATATCTTTGACGCTAAGCATCCAATAATATTTCCGAAAAACATGCAATGAGAATAATGTTGAATTGTGAAATTCATCTAGTACATCCTCATCGATCGAAAATTTCTCGACATGCAAGACCACAGTCACTTGTCTCTTTTCAAAAGTGGGAATAGACTGCGCGGCAGTGCGACTAGGAAAAGATGTTATTTATTTCCCTTACTGCAAAATGACCAACCTTGAGGCTGAGTGCCTTATCGCAGGCCTAATAGAATTTATTTCACGCTGTGGAATTACTTCTCAATGTTTTTGCGATAAAGGTGCTAATTTTCTTGCTTGGTGGGAGAAAACGTATATCAGCAATTCACTCCACCGGGATCACCTAATTTCGGTGGTTGGTGAAAGATGGGCGTAAAGTCAAGCGACATCTCCGATGGAAAAAAAATATTTGGTTATGAAGAAACGGTTACCTTTCTGTGTTAGATCCAAACTGCCATCTAACTCCAACAATATCTTACCTCTGGACATTTTTAATAGAGTCCTACTCTACCTGAATCCCATTTGGAAACGGTTAAGAAGATGACAGCAAGTGAAAACAATAAAGCAATTAGATTATAGCAACGTACCTAAAAAGGGCACCTAAATAAAATCTACACGACTTAAGAAAATATACCTCATCCAAATGGTTCCTTAGACGTCTCATTAAAAGTCATCCTGGTCTAGATAATTTGGTCTGTGTGGTCACCATAAAAAATTTACGAGACACTTTTGATCGAAAAGTAAACAATATTGTCGGGCTACCAATTTGTTAAGCACCTTCGACCGTAAGGAGGAGGGCGTAGGATCTAGCGGATGTTATTAACACTGTCTGATCTGATACTTTATCGAGGAGGATCGACCTACTGCTTGAATCTGATGATTGATTCTTTGTTATTCTGCTGAACTAAGTGGATCATCCATTGTATTTGTATTAATCACTTGAACTCAATTCAAATTATATGTAGCCTGAGTGAAGTAATATATATTGTAAATACAAGTAGTATTTACAAGCCCAGAGTGTTTTTATTTGCTATCAAATTTAATATCAAACAGAGAGTGGAAGGTCGCAGCCTACAATGGGGCGCGATCTATTTACAAGCAATTACATCACATGTGTATTGAACGGTTTTTTAAAACACTGTTTTTAAAAATGTTTTTATGACAGAGAAAAGAAAATTTGATGGAATAGTTTTGGCAAACTTTTCAAAGAGATACATTCCTTACATGAAGTAGATATTTTATTGTTGAGTGGATTTGCTATAGTTAATACCAACATGTAAATTTTTAATAAAGTGGCAAAAGGCATTTATTAAAAGAAGATCAATATCTTAAGACCGTCTGCTTTAACAAAAATTATGTCTTAATAGTTGTTTATCTTATCAAAAACTATTAAAAGATTAATTCAAAAGTAATTCATTATATTCTGGGTTTAAAACCCGTCGGTTTTCAGAGTTATATAAGACTACAAAATATTATTCCCTTGTTTGTTCTATCAATTGTCCAGTAAACCAGCCTTTAGTCTTGAACAGTACCTGAGAAAAATATATAAAAGAAGAACCATTTTAAAGAACATATCATGAAATTTGTTCTTCTGACAAATGCAACATCAAATAAAGTTTTATTGATTGTCTTATATCGAAGAATTTATATCTAAAATAATTAATATAAGCTTGAATGGTAATAGAAAAATAGCAAGATACAGAGAATTTAAGATGATACAGGCAAAATATTCCTAACAAATCGGACAAAATGCCGCACTTTATATTTATTTAAAGTTGAAAAGATCATACGTACATTATAAGCAGAGTTATATTACCATGAAAACAGTTCATAATATAATGAATACATGTATATACAAATTTATGTACAAAATTGATTACATATAAACAAAAGAAGTACCTATATTTAGAAGATGACAAAAATAATCTCTGGAAAGCTGATGATGCCAAGATTTTCCCGATGGTATAGTCGATAAAATCACTCATCACAACAAACCTAGAAAAGAACACCCGTATTCATATATCAATTCAATATGTATATATTTTATTTGAAATATCATTATCATAATCATTAATATATTAGTCATTAACTTATAAAATAAACTTATGAGAAATGACTATAAATTGTTTTATAAAATTCATGCCGATTATAGATTTAGTGTTTGCGTTTTTTTTTGAAGAGATTCTGTATAGCTTGCATATAGTTGGTGCTCTTTACTTCATTTGCAATAAATTAGGTAGGAAATGAATAAGTAGACAGGCAAACATGGTTATTTTAATTTGTCTTAAAAGCTGTGACTGTGCATATCGAAAGCTGAATTAAAATCGAACTATGTAATATTACGATTATATAAGTACATATAAAATAATATACTAGAGTCCTAGTCTCTTCTAAGTAGTACTAATGAGTTCAATATGGTACTTATTAATAAATATAAAACTTTACAATATGCATTTAAGAATGGAATAGTATAGAATGTCGAAAAAATTAATATTTTATAAAAATATTATATGAAATGATATTGTCGGGCCCCTCTTCAGCTATTTTAGCCAATCAAACTAATTCATTAATTAGGAAAAGTAGAAATGTCTATAATTAAATGTTATATATGACATATTGTGTAAAATAAACTACGTAGTATAACAAAAAAAAGTAATAAGTGCACACGACAAGTAACACATTTTTCTTATAACAAAAAACAAAACATCTTAGATATGACAAACAAGTGCAATAATAAAAACTTTAATAAATAATTACTACTTTTGGTGTAATAACAATTCAATAAAATAAAACAAATTCAGGCGTATTCTGTTTGTTGGTACGGACACAACTAGTGTTGAATTCCTACAGTTAACCGTAGACCTCTGTAAGTCCGTCTTTTTGTTTTCAACAAAATAGTTCACCAATCAACATTTAATTTTATCTGATAGAGGGAAAAAAGGAAAACCCACGGATGATCTTACTTCACCTTCGGCTCTATTCTACTGTCACAACCGAAAGTGGTGGTTGACATTGTGTAACATAAATTGTAATACATACAATACAAGCATGAGACACATTGATGATAAATATTTACAACATTAGGTCAGCAGATAAACCGTTGTTTAGTACAAAAAAGCAATACTAACTAAGAAAATAAGAGCAAAAGCCTCCGAAGTTTTTACTTGTAAGTTTAAGAATCACTTAAGCTAACCTAAATTTTAAAACTAGACCTTAGTAGAATGTAGTGAAAAATTTAATCACACTCTCAATAAAAGCCCCAAGATCATTTGTAATGAAGAATCAAATTTGAGAAGCCTGCAACGACTTTCAGAGCTCGTAAGCCTGCTCTATAAACTTCTAAGAAAAATTTAAACAACGTTAGTCTTTTAAAGGGCATAAGGTGGCAAAATTACTTCAATAGACGCAATTTTTGTATTGTTCGATTGTTCGTTTTATTTTGGAATTTGCATCCTGCGTATGATCACGATTTTATAATATCCACATCAAGCGAATTTAATTACGCTGCAACATCCACTGTATAAATAATATCTATCTAAATATTCATTCATACATCATATCTAGCCCAAAAGAAAAACAACACAATTTATATTATATGGGCACAAGACCCTATTGTGCACTTTGTCATTTTTACAAGGACAGTAATAGTGGCGAATAGCTTTTAATCCTTGTTCATCACCACTTACTAATATATGAATAAATTAAAGGTTGTTCCACATAGAAGAGCTTGAAACCTTAAAATTGAAATGACACATAAACGGTTGAAGTGCAAAATGAAATTTAAATTTTTCAAATACATCAGTTCGTATTTTATAAATGGCTTGTTCAATACTTACTTTTAAATCGCCCAATGACTTCGGACAGTTACTGTAAGCTTGTGCTTTGACATAAAAACGGAGTTAAATCTTAAGAACGTGGTGATCAAGTAACAGATCCATTTCTTGAAATTATTGACCTATCGAACTTGTCATCTAATAACTCAAATACTTCATGTGAATAAGTACGGCATGCACACTAAATTGATACCATCCAATTTTAATCATGTACAATTAATTAACATTGATCAATATCGCTTTCCATTCATTGCAACGGCATCTACTCTGCTGAGAACGTCAACGAATACACAAATTTTGACTTTTACCAACCCAGACACGCAGTAGCAATATTTACTTCACTACGCTCATTCGCTTTGTCTAATCGGTGGATTTATATTGTGAAAACTAAAATTTTATTCAAATGTTTCAATTACACCACCTAATCGGTTATGAGGACCATAAGAATCTTGAAGCGATCTCAATGCTGTACAAAAAGATCTCGAATTTTCGCAATAATTTTGGATAATTCCCAAGCGTTATTGAAGTGTTTAACATTTCATGATGAAATGGCAATCAATACTGAGAATAATTTGTGAAATATTGCTATCGAAAATTCTAATGTAGCTATGGGGATCCTCCTTATATGTGCGATCTTGTGGGTTGGGAATGACTTCTTCCTCTCAATGACAAATTTCTAGATTCGTTGTTTAGTATTTTCTAACTAAAGTAGCTTCTCCTTAATTTTAATTGATATGGCCCGAATGAATAAGGCAGAAAATCGTCGAATTCAGGCAAGTTGATAAGTTTTAGAACTTCGCAACTACTATTTACATCATAATCAGATACGTAATCTGATAATATGTTTCCTGTTTGTTTTGTTGATTAATTGTTTAAACGTCGGAAATTAAAAATACTTCCTTTTATTTCAATATATTTTTCAACATTTTCCGATTGGATATCGTAGCGAAATCTGGGCTCTTTGCTTCCATTGTATAACGATCGTAGCAAAAGAGGACAATATGATATTTATCTGTAAAAATGCGACAAACTTTCAAACAGATCTGAGTTTGATTTATAATATTAAAATTGAAATGACTTCTTTTGATTGGCTTAACAAAGTCAGGAGTTCCAAGATCAGAAGAAATTCACCTGAAATATTGTGAAGTGCGTACAATAAAAACTCATCCGAAGGAGCGGAAATACTACCTTCATATGTACAAACATATGTCGTGTTTTGTTTAAAATTGGTTTTCAAAGTTTTCATATATTCGTTAGAAACTTAGTCCTTTAAATATATGAAAAATTAGCAACAAGATCCTAACCATTACTCGAAGAGTACAATTTTTAGAAGTGTTGTATAAGAGGGAGCATTGGACAATGCTATTTTCAACATGAAAACTTCATTAAAAATGAAACGTTTAACTACACATAATATCTTTGGAAGTTAACCATTTTTATGGATATATTATGTCTCAGCCGCTTTCCTTTTTTCAGTTTAAATGAGTTTATACATTAAATACTTCAAATATGTTCAATATTTCTGATGACGATAAAGTAGAATATATTTTAGAAGTCTATAGAAGTATATTTTTTGCGAATATTCGCAAGCAAAACGCGACCATCGCAACGGATTTTCATTTCACGAATTGATTTCAGAGCTGATGACTTTTATACTGATGTTAAAAATGGCATAGACCGTCATTTTGATACCTTTGTGTATAATTGGCAAACTCTATAAAATTCCTCGAAAGAATAACGAAATTGAATAAAAGACGAACCAAGTGCAAAGTCCTGACCAACAGGGGAAGCCGCACAGGAAATTTGTAACACTCCGGAAATCTTCGTGGAATTTTGACTTGAACATTTTTACATATTTTTGAAAGTATAGTCTTTTAGAATATATAAAAAGAAAACGATTTTCTTGATTCAACAAAATAGAAACCTGCCTTAATAAAACATTATACACAGGGCTTTCCGGTCATCATTAAAAAAAAAAGTGGCTCGAAAGCGACAGAAGATTACAAAAACTAATGAAACAAATAAGAAATGAAAATTCTATAACTATCTCTTGACAAAATGTCATGAGATCCCATCTCAAAAGTCTGCCATACTTGGTATTTGTCAAGTTTATAAATGTTGCGCAATTGCTCAATCATTTATCCAGGGATACTCTTAAATGCGGTGAATTAAACGCCTTTTTTAAATATATTTTTTCCTAGTCGTCTGCAAAAGGATGATAAATGTTTAAGATGGGATCTGGAATGAAATGATCATAATACCATCTTTAAACATTTATAAATTCATATTTTCAATTTCGCATCCTTAAATTTTAATTCTTGGTATGTGTATTCTGAAATCTTTCATAATAGTAATAGTAAATTACACAGTTTATGTATTCCACACGGTGTAGTAATATACCAAGTTTCGTTAAAATCCAAGATCAGGTCGAAAGTGTTGACGATATTACATAAACTGATCTGCGCTCATATTTAAATGAAGTTGGATTTAGGACGTTCTAGTCATGCTTGTTTTCACAAACAGTTGACTAGTTTGCTGCGTTTTAAACCTAGTGAAGTAGCAACCGAATTGATTACGTCCCGCTATAACATTATCTATTAATGCCTATGTCTAATAGTTCGCTTTGTTTATTTTCTTGTAATTCTTACATCACTAATCCCTTTTGCAACTTCATCGGGTTCTTTGCAAGCAGCCTCCAAAATTAGAAAATTTTCCAACACAAAACCTACGATAACGATGTCAGAAGAACATCACCGGAAATCGTCGGAATGGGAAGGATCTCAAATCTAAATTCTTTACCAGAAAAATTAAGAGACAAATATTAGTTGACATATAAAAAGGTTTATGGAATGGAAAACTGATCACAACATTTTCCAGACAAACGCTCTTAGCGTATTTTAGAGAGGTATCAAACAATTCAAACATACTTTGTGGGCAACATATCCTGTGTTTATAAGCACAAAAAATATATATCACAACATAAATATTCATAACTATGACCATCTCATTACATTTTTGACTGTAAACGGAAGAAATTATGCACAGAAAAAATCACTAGTCCTTGAAAATGAGGAAATTGATAGATTCTTGAAGGAAGCACCAGACGATCAGTACTTAGCAATAAAAGTAAAACTTGACTTGACGTAATTTTATCTATTTTCCTATTTTCTTTGAATTGTTTATAATGGCTTAATAATTTCTAGGCAGCCATAATTTTTGGAATTTTTAACAATATTGAAGATAAAGGCAATTACTTCCATATAACTATTCCACAAACCAAGACTTATGTATAAAATTTTATGGTTATTGATGAATTGTATAATATTTATAAAAAGTATTCTACTATGAGACCAGAAAATGTAAATTTTACTAATAATGAATGCACTCTGCTGATATATACAAGTCCTAGCTTCCGTCGTTCTTCGGCAACTGTTTGAGCTAACATTGGAGGTGACCATAATCAATTAAAAAGACATCGTTTCATAATTCTACGATATTAGCAACAAGCGTTAATTACGACATAAATTAGCTATCAATATCACGTTTTCATATTAATAATAAGAAATATATAGCATTTATTCATATGGTTAAAGATGTGTCACCAAAAAAGTATTTTAATTAATTTGAGTAATCGCCAGAATTTCGCCATTGTATTTGGCAAATGAATAAATTTTTATTCATCATAAAATTTATAAATAATTATTATTTGTGTTTAAAAACTATAGATACATATGAAAATGAAAAAAAGCTTTTTTCATCTATTCTGCTCATTTATCTCAGTTTTCCTTTTTTCCTTTTATCTTTTTTTGTTCAGTTTTAAAAGTTTTAATTGTAATTATTACGTATTATAAGTTATATGCAATAAAAATAAATAACATTTTTGGATCTTTTTTCTTAGATCGGAGGCTCCGTTCCGAACCACCCAACCACCCATGCACGCACACCATGTGGGGGTGTTAAATTAAGCGCCACTGGCAAAAGGGATTAATCCGTGTAGAGATTAAATGTTAGGAATAAAACAAGACTCTACGGATTAAAGTTTATTTATATGCGGACCTCGATTAAGGTTCGCATTTTAGCCAACGGTGAAACTACGTCTGCTCAGCTCGAAGACTTTGGGAGAAGAGCTATTGAGCTACCAGACGTCAAATTTCATTCCTGTCATCGATGGTGCTGTCAACGCGGCTGGCCTAGACAATGCTGTGCCGCCACAGGCGTAGTATGAATAATATCGTACGCTACTTAATATTATTCATACTTCGGCCGCAGGATCACGAGCACCGGGTGGGATTACCACAACCATGCGGGGGTCTGCTTGGACACGACACCACAAATTATTGTTATTGTTATTTAACAAACTTTTATATTTTACATGAATTGCTTATATTTTAAAAGGAATGAAAAACGCGTTGTCACAGGTTTTTAGATGAAGAGAGATAGAGATGAGATCATATGTTCACTTCTTGACTTCATAGGGCCCGATGCACGGAGCTTCTAAGGGCGCTTTAGGATAAACATTCTGGATCTTGAATGATGTGCAGTTAGCGTCGGCTCGATCCTTCTGAACACAAATTTCAGGATCAACATTCTAATCTTCTGTGAAAAAGAATTCAGCAGGTATGCTTAGATTTGCCCCATAAAGCATCTCGACAGGTGCGGCCTTGAGGTCTTCTTTGAAACTTGTTCTGAGTCCCAATAGTATAGTAGAAAGCATTTTGGTCCAAGGTTCAGGTAAACACATGAGAGCTGCTTTCAAAGTTCTGTGCCACCTCTCCACAATCCCAGTGGATTGAGGATGATAGGGTGTATTTCGTGTTTTCTTAGCTCCAATAAATCTTGCTAGCGCTTGAAAAAGCGTGGATTCAAACTGGAGCCCCTCAGAAGTTATGGTCAGTGGAGTCCCATAATGGGTTATCCAATTATCAAATAGTGCTGTCGTGATGGTATCAGATGTGATATCGCGAAGTGGAATAGCGATTGGCCATCTTGAAAAACGATCTATGATTGTTAGACAGTATTGAAAACCATCGACATTGGGTAAGAAGATGATGTCGAGATGAATGTGGTTGAAGCGACTGTCCGGAACTTCAATGTGATTAGGTAGAAGTTTGTTGTGACGATGTACTTTAGCTTTTTGGCAAAAAAATGCATTCACGCGACCACTGCAGAGCGTCCCTGCGAATATTAGGCCAAATGTATTTTTTACGGAGTAGTCGAGATGTACTTCTTGCACCAGGATGTGCTAAACCATGAATCAAGTTAAATGCAGTCTTTCGAAGTGATTATGGAATGTAAGGACGCACTGTATTGGTTGAAATGTCACAATAAATCTTGATGCCTTTCTCTATTTCAAGTTGTTGAAGTTTTAGCGATGTTGAATTCTTTATGAGGGCTTTCAGCTCTTCGTCAACTTGTTGAGCTTCTTGAATAGTACGAAAAGAAAGTCTTGTAGGCATACTAATGGTGCTGATTCGTGATAAAGCATCGGCCACGACGTTTTCGTCGCCCTTCACGTACACGATGTCTGCAGTAAACTTTGAAATGTAATCAAGTTGTCTGAGCTGGCGTTCGGATGCTTCGTCCAACTTTTGTTGAAAGGCATATGTAAGAGGTCGGTGATCAGTCTTAATGATGAATTGACGACCATCGAGTAAGGCCTGGAACTGTTTAATACCAGCGAAAATTGCTAACAGTTCTCGATCATAAGTACTGTAATTTCGCTTTGCGCTACTTAGTTTTCTTGAGAAGTGTCCAATAGGTTTCCAGGAGCCGTCTTTAAATTGATCGGACGACGCTCCGATGCCAGTTGAAGAAGCATCAGTCGAGAGGGTCAGATTAGGAGTGGACGATGGAAAGGCCAGACGAATAGCAGATGTTAAACAACGTTGACACGCATCGAAAGCCTCAATTGATTCCTTGGCCCAGCCAATTTTAGTTCTTAGTTAGTTTCATTTTTCTTAGTAGATTTTAAATGACTATATAGCGGCTGTTGTAGTTTGGCAGCTTCAGGGATGCCTTAATAATTAATCATTTAATCATACCGAGAAATTTCTGGAGACTATTTGTGGTCTAGGAAACTGGTGGATTTTCTGAAGGCGTTCTGGAGTTGGTGAGTAACCTTGTGAGTTTAAGGTGTAACCGAAATTACTTTCCGGTTGACCGAAAACACATTTTGAAACATTGATGTTAAATGAATGATCTTTTAATTTTTGAAATACTTATTATAGGTGCTTTGCGTGCTGCTTCTCGTTGTCGCACATAGCCAGGATGTCGTCAATGTAGGCGAAAACGAAGTCCAAATCCCTGAAGATAGAATCAATAAACCGTTGAAAGGTTTGGGTAACTTTTTTTTAAACCAAAACGCATCACAACGTACTCATATAAACCCCGTGGAATGATGGTGGCAGTTTTTTTAATGTCGTTCTTATGCATAGGAATCTGGTGATAGGCTTTCTGGAGATTTATGGTAGAGAAGATGTTCCCACCATGAAGCATTGGAAAGAGGTTGCGTATGTGTGGTGGCGGATACTTATCTGATTGATTTATTGCATTTAGCTTTCTGAAGTCACCACAAAGTCTGCAACTCTTATCCTTCTTTTCAACCAGGTGGATGGGACTGGCCCAGCGGCTACTAGATGGTTTGATGACCTCGTTTTTTAGTAGATCGTTAATTTTAGTTTTTGCCGCAGTTGCCATAGGTTCAGCTAATTTGCGAGCTCTTCCTGTTATAGGTGGTTCTGTTGTGAATATCCTGTGAGAATAGCTGATTCTGTGAGGATTTGGTTTAACTTGTGATGTCGTGATCTCTATGAAGTCTTGGAGTAGTTTAGCGTAGAACATGGACGAATATATCGTGGAAATGTTGTAAAAGAATGACTGAAGGAGTTCACCTCTAGTTGTCAGCCTTATGATTGTGTCGATAAGTCGTTGATTTTTAAGATCAATGAGGAGACCATAGTGTGAGAGAAAATCGGCCCCTAATATTGCAGCTTGAATGTCAGCAACGGTGAAGGACCATGAAAAGTTTCGACGAAGATTCAAGATTTTAAGATTGAGATTCCTGGTGCCAAAGATGCGGATTTTCGTAGAGTTGGCCGCGTACAGTACCAATTCACTTTGTGGTTGTGCGTTCGGAAGATGCTTGTAGGTACAATTGAGACAATAGAACCAGAGTCTATCAAGAATTTTTAATTTGATGCTGCTTCATAGATATGAAGACGAAGCTCTTTGGGTGAAAGATTAACGCTATCACCAACGGCTTCAACTGATGACAGCGAACTTACAATAGTTTCTTAGAGGTTATGACTTCTTAGCAAAGGTATATGGAGTGGTACAATATCGAGCCTGGTTACCAAATCTTTGATGATAATAGCAAACTCTCTTCCCATTATGCCTTCTACTTCCTAATTTTGATCTACATCGGACTTCACGATATGATTGAGATAACTGCTGTTCTTGATATTGTGAAAATTCTGGTCCAAATTGTGGTGATATTGATGGCATTGGTTGCGAAAATTGGTCTGTTTGAAGTCAGTAAAGCGATCCAGAATTGTCTTTTTTACTGCTTCATATTTGTGACGTTCCGGCGTACATCCGCAATTTGTTCCAGAGTTACAGGATCAAGAACCTTGATGGCGGTGCTAAATTTTGTGTTGTCACTGCACGTCAGAAATGATCTGAATTTTGCTTCTACCACAAGAGACTATGCTTTAGGATCATTTTTGTAGAAAGGAAGTATCTGTGGTTTATTGATGGCCAGGATCTAATGGTCTTGCTACCTGAGTTCGCCAGAATAAGCTTGTGCGGATTTTTCGCTAGTTGGAAATTGACTTGACTCATCATTTCCACCGTTGCCTTCGGTAGGACAAGAAACGGGAATCATTGTTCACTGCGCAAATTCACTTTTCACGCGCACGCATTCACAAAATAAGGGGTCACCAATTGTGGGGGTCTGCTTGAACTCGGCACCACAAATTATTGAGAGAGACTCAGCTTGGCTTTTAGAGGCGCTGTTACTTCGAGGGTTTCCAAATTGATGAATAATGCGCTGGTTTTAGATTGTCTGCCTGCAGAAAAGCATGGTGATTGTCACAATGTTATGGCAGTGTTGCCACAACCACTTTCGTCGTACGCCATCTAACGCAATTTATAAAACCTCCTTCATCGATAGTGATGAGAAATGGTATGTTCACATCGGGCGGAACCCGAAATCGAAGTATAAATAACACGAAGTAGCAACACTTTGGAGAGCACAAAATGACAAGGATGCAAATAGTCGAAAGCTCTTTACTGTTGTTTTTGTAAAGCTTTCAAGAATCCCAAAGCTCTTGCTTCCATAAGTGTTGCTGGTTCGAGAGAGAAAGAAATTTCTTAAATGCATTTAAAGGTAAGTGTGATGAGTACAAATATTCCCAGCGGTCAGCTGACTTTAATCAAATATCTCAATAAAATCACGAAATCACGAAAAATAACACATACATATCACCTTCCAGCCGTTAAATTTAAACATAAAAACATTAAAGAATTTTATGAGAAATCTTTTAGGATTGTTTTAAAAATTAATAAAAATTTAAGCAGCTTAAAAAAATCGAATGCAGTTTGACGTCATATTTGAATTTTATTTTTTAGATTAAATGTAAATTAATAAACTTACAATAAATATTTTCTAATTATAAATGAATTCCAAGCAGAGATTTTGCCTAAGCCAATTTTCCGTCAACCTAATGTAGGAAATTTGTAAGAAAAGCATGCTATCACCATTTAACGTTCCCGCTTTTAGCTGAGGAACATTTGCAAAATATATCCTTCTTATTCGCGCATTAAGTTTTTACGCCGTCCGTGAATAAAATTCGTACCCAGGCCGATTTAATTTGTATGACAGTAAATTTTCCTCCTTAAGAAGATATATATACATTATTCATATTTCGATAAGCGGTAAGAACCCCTGTAATCTTGCCAATGGATAAAAATGAAATCACCCCATCTTGTCGCGGTAAAACAGGTGCACAAAAGTTTCCTCTGCTACGTATTGCATCGCATCGGATCGAATAACGGGTTAAAAACCATTGGGTAAAGAGATTAGTTCATTTTCAGTGTGGATCTTCTTCTAAGAATACGGCACCCAACCGCTTTTAACTGGGGAACTGTACTACGTAAGAAAGGAGCAGTTCCTTAAATTAAAATAAAATACGTTTGTTTTCTATGATATAGGTTTTGTTGTATCGTTTATTAATATTGGACAGCTACATTTCGTAAAAATCGTTGCTAAAACCTAAAGTGCACACCGCGCGTGTTTTTTTTTATTTATTAATATTATTAAAAGTAAATAAATAAATAAAAAAAGTTCCGGAATGCGGGTGCGTGAAAGTCGGAGGCTTTGCGGACTGTGCCACGCCATTGTTGTTATAAAGCAGAGAAGACACTCGTTGAGGTCGAAAAGAGGGAGTTTTCGTTTTTAGAAAATTTCTTGTAAAAATTAAGCTATTAGATAAATCATTATGGAAATAAAAGGGCTTATATTCTGATAGTTAACCAATCGATTGAAAGAAGAATCACCAAAATCAGTGATCGGTGGTCAAGAATTGCCACCTGTAGCATATCCTTATATGTATATGTAGGATTATATAGTTCTTAAGATGACCTTTGTCTAGCGAACGAAATGACAAGTGAAATGACCGTTGCTTAAAACCGTTTTACCCAAAAACTCGAGCGATCATGACTATCGCTGGGCTCACTCGAAGACCAGAAGTGGAAGTAGAAAGATTGCCTGGATAATTATTCGAAGTGCATTTAACGGAGTATTATTAGTGGTTATTCAATAAATTTATTGGGTAGTTATTGAGAATTAAAGTGGTTATCAATCTTCCCAGCTGTGAATTAAAATTAGTGACTAAACTTGTTTGTAGTTATTTTAAGACATTCTTCATTTTAAACCTAATAGTGGCTAATACTTATTTATTATTACCTGAATTCGAAATATATGAAGTGAACTTACCTCAAAAGCGCGTATTGTTATTACCTTGCTAATTCAATAAATCCCACATATGTACAAAACAACGGACGAAGACGCATGTCATTTTTCAAAGACAAACTTAGATCATAATAAATATTTCGAAAAATTAATTACTGGTAAAATTACAATCATAATTACTTTTATCGTCAAAACTCGAGGTTGACGAGCTGACCGATAACAGAGCATATACCCGCGGGGGATGCAATATACAAATGAGAATGTTAGTTTAACTTCGAGAAGTTCAAATGAAAAAAATCTCTTGTTTGTAAATTGGGCAATTTTTCCACAGAGGCAAAATGATACTACAATTTGTATTTAAGAGCTTTAACTTTCACTTTAATAAAACAAAATTTCTTGAAGCAGTCCGCTACAATTAAATCAAAAGAATTTGAAGAATACAATAGAAAGAAATTCAAATCATATTTCATAATTAAATAATCCCACAGTAGAAATTGTTAACTCCCTTAGGAAAATTTATTTTCAAAAGCGCTTTTTAAGCCAAAGCGGTGTAAAAAAAAAACGGTGGATTAAATTAGTTGATTCATTTATAATTTGACTTTCCATATCGGCCTAACGGAGGAGATCATGACGATTCATTTTACTTTAAACTTCAATTTTTAAATAAATAGAATGTTATTACGTTGTTAAAGAACAATTCGTCAGAAGTCTAGGAATTTCCTTTGCCACTGGTGTCTCTTTTATTGATATTGGTTAAGTATGAGGGGAGAAAAATAAATTGTTACATTTCTTTACCTTGAGGAAAGAATTTATTATGATTATGGCATCCTTGTTAACTCGATCGATCGATTCATTCAAATCCTTTTTATCTTTTTGTTTTCAGGTTATTGAATTTTATCTATTCAATTTCAGCTAAGGGCTATGATAAAAGTAACTCTTACACTTTCAACATTTAATTTGTCCATTTTTTTACAGTGTTGCATTACAGCGGTAGCATCTTTTAATATTAACATTATTAATGTACCTTTATACGAAAAGGAATTAGCGTTCATAATTTTATTCTATCCTTGGCATGACCAGCTGAATTACTTTGATAAAGAAATTAAATCAAAAGTAACTAAATAAATTTCAAAATAAATCTTAAAATTTAAAAATTCTAGAACATTGAAGTTTAAATTGACAATATTGTCGACGTGTGGAGGAATAATTTAGAGCAAAATAATTTATGTTCTATTATTTCCGATACACTTTGTATCTATGTACACAGAATAATTTCTTGCACTGCTGGTTCTTGTCCTGGTGTAAGCAGGACAAGACATTAAGACAACGAGTACAGAAACACGATATCTTATAACTATTCGCATAAAATATTTAATAAAACTCTTAACTTTATTTTGATAATATGTCATCACGGTCCCATTTTGTTGCAGACGTTTCATTATATTGGAGAAACTATTCACAAATTATGTTTATCCTGCATATCGTCTTCATAAGAACAAAATTTTCTTTAAGGTTATCTGTAAAAATGTGAGTTTTTCCAACTTAATTTACCGTTTTAATTCCACTGCACCACTACACCGCCGTCTTAGGACCATGTGTTCCAGTCTAAGTGGGACAGAAGCCTGCAAATCAAAGTTGTCTTATTGTTACAGAAATTCCACATTGTTTACAATAAATTTACTAAGCCCCATTTTCCTATTTCAATTTTTGAGAAAAATCCTCTAAACGTTACTAGAAAATCATTCTACATAGTTAGTAAAAGCAGATGCCTATACGACAAGATCAGATAATTGTGCACAATTTCATTCGAATTTAATTTTTAACTTAAAAGATGATAAATATAGATTCCACTCAATAAGCGCTGGTACCGTGGAGACGTGATATGAGGGAAAGTGAATTATAAACATGATACATTGTTGTACCTTTTACGGAAAATATTATTAGCTGGGCTTGTATTGATTAAGTAACGGGCGCGCCCATAATTGGTGAAAAATATTATAGAATTAATAAGAAGACTTACAAATTTATCTCATCTTCTCTGAAGAAAGTACTCATTTCATGTAAAATATTATTTTATATTACAGAGACGCCACTGCAATGATTTCCGCGAAACTTTTTAATGTAAGAGGTGAGGTGTGTGGTTGTGGGGTACTTACATGTAGGTAGTGAGATGAACGAAACCAAATATCATAGGCTATATACATTTATACATACATAGTACATAAACGGCTTAGACTTAAAAGGTACTAATCTAGTTCGGGTTGTGGTGATATTGGAATGATACCTGTAAAACCTAAGAGCAGCCGCAAAGCTTTAGCTCTGGTAGAGAGGCTAGTCAAGCTTTAGCTCTGAATTAAGGAGAATAAACAATATATTTTCATTCTCATTTAGCCTATTTGTACGAAATAATTTATCCCTACTTCACTTAAAATCTATTACAAAATTTAGAATCTTACCAAAAGGTTCTACTCAACAAAGAATGTTTACATCTTAATTCTTAATCGTAAACATTGAGGGCCGTGCATTTGGATGATCCAATAAGGTAAACGTATCAGTAATGACCACTTTACAGCTTTTATGTTTTTTTTCCACAGTTTTTAGGTTTTTACGTTTACGCCTGATTTTTCTTCTTAATTGGATTTCATTTATGATTTTGTAAAATCTTGTTTTGTTCCAGAAAATATCACTTGAAGAATTGGGATGTACCAGTAAGGGCCATCTATTTCTACTAGTAACGGGCATCTATCTGTACTAGTGAGGACCATACATGTACAACGTCTGTCTTCAATACAGAATGTAAACAACACCCATTCAACTCCGTGCAGCGCAGTGGGCGTCGAACTACTGTGACTGACACTTGTCAGGTGGCGTTGTGTGGTGAACTTTTGTGGAGCACTTTAAAATAAGCCTTTGTACCGGTAAAGGCAATTCATGGACTTTACTGGTACATTGCTCTAAACTGTGAACCAGTAATGGCCACCACCTTATTTACCAACATTGAGGTTAAATTCGGTATTGTGTACATAAAGCTCATTCTACACCATATATTTAATCATGCGAAATCTTAAATGATCGCTAAAAACCATATAGTAAAATTTGAAAAGGAAATATCGAACTCACGTCCTTATTAGCGCAGCCCGTAGATTTTAACTGATCTATCACCATCCATTTTTAAACTCACACTGTGAGCAGCTTACTGCGCAGCAGACGATCTAGTCCATAGGGTTAATACTAGAGGGCGTGATCTCCAACCTTGCGTCGGTCGGAACGCTCTAGATAGCTTTGTTCGCTCATTACTTCGCAAAGTTCAAAGTAACCCTTACTGGTACTTATACTAATAAGGGCCACTGCACCTTACGGTGCAGAAGAGACACTGGGGTGATCATGGATAAACCGCTTAAATATTGCAATGCTAGTGCAATCTGAGCACTTTGCTTGTGGCACGGACGATTTATTGGCCCATGTCTTTGGCCATAAAGTGTTTAATGGATGGACTCATCACAGGATCTTTTGTTCAACATCCTTGCATGAGTCATTCTACGTGGTGGCGACAAATCAAGCAGCGTCAAACGTGTGGTTCGGTTGTGATAGTTCCGGTAATGGTGGACGGTCGATGTCTGTCGGTACCCGCCTTTGCCTGTAGATGTCTAAGCACTTGCGATATTAATCTAGCCATGCATGAGCAAAGAACGCGCTCTCCAATATTCAGGCTACAACAACAGTCAGGCTCTTGAAATTCTTCTAGAACCACAATGGATCGCACATATCACATTTGTGGCCGAAGTCATTATCCTCGAAGACAGTTCTAAAGTGCACTCCCATCGCCTATTGAATTGGCTGCAGACAACTGGGCTCAATCAAGCTATCCAGGAACATTTAGTCGAGGTGGCTGTTGGTGATCGGGCTTTCTCGGTCTCCTCTCTATCAATTTTGGGCTCTCCCCGCTGCTTCTGGCATATAGTGGTCCATCGAGGAGGCGTCTTAGCCGAAGAAGTCTGAAATTTTCGCCAATTTTCAACTCATATCCACAATGACTTTTCAAGGGCACGCAATTGGATATTCTTGTTTGGCATTTATTTAAAATTCCGCGATTTTTGCTGAATGTGACTACTTCCGTCTTAAGTAGTAAAAGCACTGAGGAGCTATGCCTGAACGAATGCCGCGTAAGCATCTTTTCTAGCTCAACTTTCGGAGCGTGTTGCACAACATTGGCGCCATCTGCCTCTACAAGTTTTATGTCAATGGCTTTTGAATTCTGTATAGCGACAGCTAAATGAATCGCTGAGTAATGAGTAATAGTGTTTGTACTCTATACAGCGATAGCTAGACGAATCGTGCTCGGCATGTAGTTACATAGCTACAAGCGTTACAGGGCGATGTGTTTTCTTTGCATGCGGTTTTAGCAAATGTGCCCCTTCTTACTGAATTGCAAGACGTTTTACATCATAACAAAGTATGAACTTTTAAAATTTTTTTACTTTTACTTGGAACTAAAGTTGTGTTCGAAATTTTATTTCTTTGTGGTAATTTTTCCTGGCGGTTAAACAAGTTCTAAATGACTGAAATATTACATCTGCGCCTAAAAAAGGATTCCTAAATTAAACAAGAGATGATCCAAAAGGTTTTTTTTTCATAATGAGAGTAATTCATTTTTTTAATTTCTTTTCTTAACCCTCAACTCACTTCATCATTTCAACCATCATTATTATTTCTTACAGAAATTCAAGGAGTAGTTATATTCCAATGATTTATATGAATAAGGACACATATTATACTTTTCACTACTGAGATGGATTTTCATAATTCTTAAAGATTTTTAATTCAAAATCTTGTTTATATAATAATAATCGTAACAACTACAGTCTACTTTTATATCATATGTGGTCCATTTTGACCCTATGGAATGAGTTGAAGGTTAATGTCGTATAATGATTATCTATCGCTTTAAATTTTCTTCTTAAATTCACTCCTGTTTTAAAATTTAATGCAGGTATTTTCCTCCATAAGGACAAATAAAATTCCCAAACGCGTCTTAGCTAGCAGTTCTTCAAGTTAGGGATCAAATAACAATTTGTAAGCAATCAATGGTTTCTTTAAACAAAATTGGTATATTTGTTACAAATACTTTCTCCGCTACATTAACTTGGTTAGTTGTATAAGAGATGGATATATAGACAGAATTTACTCTAGAGCAAAGTTGTACCTCATGATAATTCCTAGAAATAAACACTGTTTGAATGGAATAAATGGCATAGTTTGGAATTGAATGTGGCCTATCATTGGTAGAATTATTTTGTATTAATAATAGATTAATAATAGATTTATGCAGGGTTCAAAATTAAAGTCTCATGGCGCAGACTGTTAAACGCAAAATTTAAAAAACTTATTATACATATTATATAGAACCGTGAATATATTTTCACGCAATGCATGGCTTATACATTTCTCTGTGCTCATCTGTTTACAAGAAACATGATATAAAAGAGTTTAATTCTAAGAAATTACGCACTTTATGTACTTTCAGAATAACCGACACCTAACAAATTTTATTCATATTTCGAAATCTTAATGCCATTCGTTTTCTTGCCATAATGTATATGTAGGATGCCCAATTAAAGTGTTAGCATTTGTTTTGTAAATAATTCGAAAAAAACACATTTATTTGCTGTTAAGTGATTAGTCGTTTATTTTGGACCTTGACAATTTGTTTGGATCACTTCCTGAAGATGATATCGCGTAAATGGTCGCTTTTACATCTGATAGCGTAATGAGTTCGTTTTGCAGCATTTTCCATCACTTTGCGAAGTGTTGCGGGCTCTATAGCGGCTATTCGTGTCGAATATTGGCCTTAAGTTCTTCCACAGTCCGTGACTTGTTGATATAGGCTTTAGACTTCAAAAAACCCCACAAGAAAAAGTCCGGTGTCGTCAAATCGGGCGATCTCGGTAGCCACTTAAAATCACCGTTTTTGGAAATTAGGCGATCGAAGGTACGCACGCTGCGTTTTCACAACTAAGAAGTTGTTTTGAATGCAAAGCTGCACAATAACAGCGCGTTTTTGTGGCGTGTACTTTTTCATCGTAAAAATTCGCAAAAATTGACGCTTCGAATGCGGGCTGTCGCAGGCCGATTTGACAACCGGTGTCAAAGTTATACGGTTGCCAGAAGCTAACATTTTAATTGGCCCACCCTATATATTTGTAATACGCTATACTATTAAACGAGCGATTGTTTTAAGAATGTAATTTTGGATGAAAAACACGAATTAGGGTCTTTTCAGTCTAAAAATCAATTTAGCAGGGTCTAACCTATGACGGTCTTGATTTTTCCACCCAATCAATAGCATAACGTTAGCGCCAGGAATAAGACTGATCGTCGCGAACGGAAACTATTCGGAAACCCACCTTAGGCACCAGAGGAATATCGCGTCTTTTTCCAAGCACGGGCGCATTGCGTCGCAGTTGTGGTCAACTAACAAAATATTCTGTGTAAGAAATATACTGTCTAATTAGCTAGTTTAATAAACTCAACAATAAACATTATTATTATGAAACAATTCACGTGACGTGATGTCTTGGTTCTAGTGGATTGTTTTGCAAACAGTATCCTACAAACCGAGTGAATTTTATGTTTTCTTCTTTATAATTTGATGACCACTTCGGGTTTAACGAGAAATGGGTTTTCGTCATCATTTCTTGATACCACATATAAATATTTTTGGTATGTGAAATTTTTATGGAAACATCATCGATAGAAATTAATAATATGTGGTGAAAGGGGTTAAAATATGAAGAAAAAACGAATAAATATGGAAGATTGCATATTATCAAAACTCCCTATTTGAAACGTTACTGGTGCAACAGGAAATAGCGGCATAGGAACTAGTTTCATATTTTCGAGAGCAGTTACAGACGAGTTTAAGACAAGTTTGATGGAATTTGACTAAAAGGATTCTTAAATTCGAGAACTCATTTTTTTCGAGAAAACAATGTGACGAGAGTAATGTCAGCTATGCAACTGCAAGACCACAAATGCCCTTTGCATGCGCACCTTTCCAAAAGAACCTTATTCAGCTTCACCTTTCCCAAAACACCCCTTCCTACACATAGATCAATGCACCTGCAGCTCAGAAGGTGACAAGTCGAAAACTTGTAAACGATACTTGGGTTCAGTGATAAATTTACGTGGAGTAAAATAATTTTTTTATTATTTTATACCCATAATTGACGCAGCCACATAGCAGGATCACAAGGAGTCCATCGTGGACTTGTTGTTTTGCTGACTTGCTTTGTTTTAAAGTAGTTTAGTAACAAGAACAAAAAACGTCTATCGCTTACACTAAACATTTTCTCAACGAAATAAAAAATGAAGGAAAAAGCCACGGTGTCGATTATCGCAACGAATTTTTCGCGGCGAAAAATCCTTTTACAACCCCAATGAAGCTGAAATTTTTACTGTAAGTACTCTTATTTTCCATGTAAATTTCAAACTTCTCCGTCTTTCAGTGAAGACGAAAATCTAGGGTCTGCCATTAACGTATTAATGAAAAATATTTGCAATATTTCTTTGAATAAAAATGGTACGGAAAATGCGAATATTCAAAAAATTAATAAAAACAGTTTAGTAAAATTTGTCACTACAACCATTCCAAATTTTTGTAAAACCCTCGCAGAAACTATCCCCGAGTTTGATGGGGACGTTAACGAACTCAATTTTTTTAGCATTAAAAGTGTAGTGGCTCACTTTTACGGTAAAACAGATCTGAATAACTACCAAAATATTATAATTTACCGCACTATTATCGGTAAATTAAAAGAATCAGTAAGAGAAGTTATTAATATTAGCTGTGTTAAAACTATTGAAGGAATAGAAAGTGAACTTAACATAAATTTCAGTGATTCTCGTAATGAGAGTTGTCTATTCTTTAACCTTAGGCAAAACAACTACGAAACCCCTTACGAGTTCTATGATAAGGTCAGAAAACTTCTAATATCATTTTAAATTATCTCTCTATTTATGGAAGTGACAATATTGTTCGTATATTTAAACAAAATATGTATAACCATCAAATTTTGGAAGTGTTCTTAGCAGGATTAAAATATCCCTACGGAATTATGGTTCGTACAAATGAATCAAAATCTATTTTAGGGGCAATCAATTTTATTAAAAAAAGAGGGGAAAATATCAGGAATTTAAAGGGCTTCAACATAAATTCAAACACGAACCAGCCCAAAAATTTAACAAGAAATTCTGTCGAAGAAAATGTACCAGTCACACAAAGGTTTAACGATATCCCTAAAATTCAAAAACAAAATATCGAGGCAAATCTTAATTACAATTATGATTACAATAATACACATCGAGTAAAACCAGAGAGCTATACAGCTCATTTTCAACACTATTTTCCAATAGAACAAATGAATACAGAGACAAAAATAGATTTATAATAACAACAGGCTCCAAGGCTTAAACAAACTTCTGGAACTAGCAAAAATGTTTGGAAACCGATTCCAAATGCCAAGCTAGGAAGATCCACCTCAATGAGCATTAGTACGAGGAAATCCTCTTATCTTCAAAAACATTACTCTCAGCCGTTAATGTCGAAATGTCCGGCTAAAGAACTACACAAAATAGAGCAAACTAATAATTCTAAAGAAAATTATTCTGATCTTCAGTATGAATATGTAGAACCCGCAAATAATAGAGAACATGAGAATTTTGTCTGGACAAATATCAAATGATATAAACAATAGATTTTAATAATTCTGTTGATAAACGACAATTACCTTATATTACTATAAGAGACCCTCCATTAAAATTATTGGTTGATACCAGAGCAACAAAATCCTTTCTCCATCTAGAAACTGTTGAAAAATACTTCCAAAAATTTAAAAAGCACTTACCTCATTTGAATTTTCTAAACAAAATATTTCTATTACTATCCCAGTCTTTAAAGAATTCGATGAAATTATAAAACTTAAATTTTACGGCTACAAAATTTTAAAAACATATTTAGTCTATCAAGGAGGCATTCAATTTAAATTTTACAAATTTGAAATTTATAACCACAAACACTTAAATTCCAATTAAGTATTTAAACACCAACTCAAAGTTACTACTTGAAAAACTTTTGGGTCCCCATACAAATTATTCAGAATTGTACAATACAAGAAACCTTGACTATAGCCGTAAATTCATGGATAAATATAGGAATGCATAACAATTAACCAAAAGACACAAATTTTACAATATTATATCCGTTTAAGTAGCTTCAACTGAAAATAGATTTGAATTCTATCGTATGAATAACAAAAAACCGCAGAACTCAAGCGATCCAAACAATATTGCGAATTTGACAAGGATAGATTAAATTAAAAGATTAAATTAAAATTTTATCCTTATATAGAAAATATGCAGATATGTTCAATACAGACGAGTCCACTCTACCTACAAATTAAGTAAAACATAGAATTCCGACTTATGGCGAAATACTTGCTCATAATCCTCCGGGCGTTTGAATTTCACTACCAAATCACAATTGGGTATATCGCTTTCGTTTTCATTTAGTAACCAAGTACGAAGGAAGAACCAATAGCTTTGATTTTTACTTATTATGATTATGTTGTTGTACGTAAGTACTAATTCTTGTTCTGGTTTTTTCTCCAATTTTTGGTAAATTAGGAAACTCTAGCCATACGCGTGTCACTTCACTATCTTCGTTACTCTCTATATGTGTCAGTTTACCCACTGTACAAACTAATTAACTTCATACAGTTCTTTGAATACTATGAAATACCCAAGATGTATTCGGCAAGTTCATTTCAGCTGATACAATCCGAAGGTACTTATCATCGTTTCGTAATAGCTTCTGTTGGTGGGCTGTAACACTATCCACTAACACTAACTGTATTCGGCTGAGTGTTATCGAAGAAAGATTGATTAACTGTTATTATAGAATTCGTACAGGCGGCTGTCACATAAATACTGTAACCAGATCTTAATATTTCGTTTATTAAACCATATACTTAAGTAACAAGTTTTGTGTATTTGCTTCTTCTTGATGTTAACATTAATGCAATAATCGTCATCAACATTTCTTAGTAGTATTGAGCCATGATATTTACATCTACAGGAACATTGAAAACTTGGCCGAAAATTCCGTATTGACCATGAACATGTCGGCATCCGTAGTGAAATGAGTCTTTCAGAAACTAAATCTAATTCTGATAGATGTGCTGGTTTATCTGGATAATTTGACCATTCAATTTTGAATGGATACGAATCTTATTGTGATTCATGCATTGAATACAACATTTACAAGCCATAAGATGACTGAGATCACCTTCTGAAAATTCAGTACGTACAAGTTGTTGATGTGTCTCTGATATATTTTTTAAAACATTTTTAAACCATAGACGATAATAAATGCCGCACAATATCTCTCTCTATATTGTTTTGCACGTTAGGCTGCACTTTAAAGTGCTTGTTTCAATGCCTTTCTTACACTCTGTCTCTCACGAAATGCCCTTACGCGCTCAGTCGATATTTTTAGCATTTTTAACTGGCAAAGTTATTTTCACACTAAGTAATAGTACACCTAAACAATACAAAACACACTAACACTATTTTAATTTATACTAATTTTCTTAACACTGGAATACACTGATTAATTTATGGAAGTACTAATTACACTAAAGATATACTAACAAATGATAATAAATATCGTCTTAAATAAAATAACAATAATCGATAATCAATTGAATTTTAACGCTTCTGATATGACTGCTACGAAAAATGGAACACTGTGGCTTCGCCTCACTAACGCTTGCCTGAGAGAGGGAGCATGAAGCATGAGAGAGAGCGCATAAAGAGTGGGGCATTCGATATTTCTCTCCTCCTATGACCGTCTTCTCTGGCAAAACGCCTCAATTCGTTTTACTTTTTGTGACAGTTTCATTTTTCAACACGGCACAAAAGAAGTTTCTTCATTTCATTTCAAAAATTATTAGGCCAAGTAACTTACCGCGGTCATCTCCTGATTGGATAGTTCCCTAAAAGGCAGAAAAAAAAAAAGGCGTGTCGTAATTGATTATCGAAAGGTTAATGAAAAGAAAATAGATGGCAGCAACCCTATCCCAAATATTGCAGATGTTCTCGAAAAACTAGGAAATTGTAACTATTTTTCACCGTTAGATTTAGTAAGCGGGTTTCAACATATTGAAATGCACCCTGATCATATCCCGAAAACCTTTAATGTCGAAAATGGTCGTTATGAGCTTTTAAGAATGCCCTTTGTCTTGGAACATTCTTCAGCCACCGTCCAATGGGTGATGGATAACATTTCAAAAGGGCCACAAAACGAAATCTGTCTGGTTTATCTAAACACTAGAGGGATATTTTCGGTTTAACTTCAAGATCATATGAACAACCTGAATTAAACTGTTTCAACATCTTCGCGAGACTAATTTCAACACAGCATGACAAGTCGGAATTTGTTAAAAAAGCAACAGCATATCTTGGGAAGATAATTACACGGTTATCAAACCGAGTCCTGACAAATATATTAGACAAGTTCTAATCCCAGAAACGTTAAAAGAAATAAAAATATTTCTAAGGCTCCCAGATTACTATAGAAAATTCATCCCTAACTTTGCAAAAACCATAAAATCAATGACCTCCTGTTTAAGAAAAGGTGCGAAAATATATCTGAATTTCGATTATATTCATTATTTACAGATTTGTAAAGAGCTTTTAGGTCTTGCCTGTATGGACAGCATTTTTACACCTTCAACGACCATAAGCCCCTAAATTGGCTTTTCTCAAGAAAAGACACAAGCACAAGACTTTCAAGATGGAATCTTAAGCTAAACGAGTTCAACTACACAATTATATACAAAAAGGGTTCATTAAATTGCGGATGCATTATTCCGGATAAAATATGAAGCTAATATTAATAGTGTAGAACCTTTAACAAATTTTCACAGGAAAAATAGGTGAAAAACCTGTTCCTAATGAAATTACCAT
Source organism: Proctacanthus coquilletti (assembly GCA_001932985.1). Lineage (NCBI taxonomy): Eukaryota > Metazoa > Arthropoda > Insecta > Diptera > Asilidae > Proctacanthus > Proctacanthus coquilletti. Next base: position 36,778 of record MNCL01000257.1, read on the forward strand.
AGAAAATGGAAGATTTATGTATCACATATGATGAAAACGCAATAATACACTCTAGTGAGGAAAATCTCATTCTCGAAATTCCTATATCTGAAACACCAATTAACTATTTTAAAAATCAAATGTTCCTTAACATTTTTCTGCACTCCCCAAGAGCACCTAAATTTACACGCCTATTCCAAAATAAAATTGGAACAGTTGTAGAAATTTCAAAAAACAATTTTGAGCCAGATATTATTAATACTTGTCATGAATTAACTGACACTAATAAAATATTTGCTATTAACACACACAGAAAAGAATTTATTCCGAGAATTTCTACACATACCTTCAAAAGTTTAGTATTTAAATTATTACTAAGTAACAACATATCAGAAAACGACAAAGACGAGGAAAAACAAGAAGGAATTGTTAGACTATGTCATGAAGGTAAAACCTATCATCGCGGATTTTCTGAAACCATACATCAAATAAAACAGCAATTCTACTGGCTCAATATCAGAAGTTCCGTGACAAAATATGTTATATCAATAATTCCACATTTTGTCAAAGAATGAACTACGATCGCAATCCACCAAAGTAGAGGTTTAACCTGATTCCAGTTAGTAGACCATTTGAAATCATTCACGCGGACCCTTTTACTGTCAAAAATCAACAATTTCCCACTATTATAGATTCATTCTCAAAGTGTGGCCAGGTGTACCCCCTCGACCGATTAACTGCAATTCATGTTTCAAAAGTTTTTATTAATTTTATGACTTATCATGGTACATTAAAATTATTGATTCTTGACAACGGTTCCGGATTGAAGAATAATATAATATAAAAATATATAATAATATACATACGACCCCTTTCAACCCTAATTCGAACAGTGTCGTAGAAATATGTATCCCACTCAACCATCTTAGAACATTTCAAAATTTTAAAAGAAACAAGACATTCTCAACCAAATGCCTCATGGAATACTAGGATACAATTCCTCCTTTTAATATTGACATCAATAAAATTCTATACATCAACTATATAAATCAGCTTTAACAAACACATAAAATACAAATCTATAAGTGCCTAAACCGAGAAATGATAAAAGAAAAAGAAGCTGTCTTAGAGACGTAATGAAAAGAGAAAATATCTCTTACCATATTAACCAGGTACCACAAAACAAGGGCTCAAGACAAAATACACCCCCGTTTTAAACCTCATATTATATATTCCGATAATGGAACTACTGTCAACACTCCTAATAATATCTATCATAAAAGCAATTTAAGAAAGCCTGTAACTAACAAAGATGCAAAAGACATTAAGTTAAATATTCTAGAATACAATCACATTTCAAACCAGGCACTGTAAAATTAAAGCCAATCTATCATACTTTTATCAATTATTTCGACCTCAAACCATTAGAAAATGAGTTGATCTTAATTATCGAAAGATTCAAAATGGTTTTAACTTATAAAAAAAACGAAACTTACTACTCGGGAGTATTTAAGAAGGTTGCTTTCCTTTCAACTGGACTATGCAAAAGAAAAATTAAAGTTTCTCTATTTTCATTCAAATCTAAAAGGAAAAAGGGGTCTAATTGACGGCCGTTTTTAAAAGTATCATAGGCAATCTAAACGATAAAGATGGGAAAAGATTTGACGAAGCTATTAACTGAGAGTACTAACCAGAAAAATATAGCAATCACATTAAAAAAATAAAGTTCATTTTCAACAAAAATTGTAGAACACTGTAACAGAACACTGTATTTAATTCAGCAAAATGAAGAACGCTAGCGGCTAAAATTGACGAAGTTTAAAAATTGAAAGCAACAATTGATTTTAATGTGTTCATTTTGTTCAAATGCTTTCGATGAAATTAGTGTCATAAAAAACATTATTCTTGTAAATTTTGCAAGGCTTCAAATTTTTCATGAGCAGTATTTTAAAATTAAGAGATCTGGAATTCATCACCCATAAACTTCTTCAGTGTTACACATCGAATGAAATAATTTTGGACAAAGTAGATCTAATACACAAAGATATGAGATAATTGGGGTCGAAACTATTACTATTCAAATGCCAGAACTAAGATGAACGAGTTCAACGAGGGAGAATGCAAAGATTTAAGATCGCAGTTCTATTTTCAGACATCAAGACAACTGGACAAATTCGAACAAAAAATCTTCATATACGAAATATTTTAGATTGAAATAAATTCGTCCACACAGTGCAACATTATTTAGGTACACATCAAAAATGAGGTCATAGAGCAAATTACATCTAGGTACTACATTGGAATTTTTCCCGAGAGAACAAAAGTTCATGACTTCATGGTATAGGGAATTTACCTCATGCGATTACCTCACAATTGCAGCTTTAAGGCGACCAGAATCTCATTCATTAATAACGACGATATTATCATCGACCAGACATAGAAACTCTGAAATCAATGAACTTCACCGAAATAGTCACCTTTAATAAAGTAAACCTGGGTAGCATACACCAACCGAGTAAAGAATAAAAGAAATGCATGTACATAAAATCATCCCACCGGAACTATGACGTAACTGGAACATCATTAGAGAAAACTATTAACAATTCTACAAAAACTTGACTGAAACCAACAAATCACGCAATCCGTAACCATTCCACAACCTTCATGGCGGGCAAACCCTTTCTTTCAGGAGCCTAGATTCATGATCATCACCCCCATAGAGATTCTTCTGGTAGCTATGGCAGCTATGCAACTACAAGACCACAAATGTTCTTTGCATGCAGATCTGTTTCTGAGAACATTATTTACATTCCCAGGCACACCTTTTCTTAAGCAAAGCTTCCCAGGAAAAAGTACGTTGATGCCCGTGCAGGTTAGAAGGTGACAAGTTTTATTATTTTATACCCATAATTCAAGTCATATATTGTAAATGATTAATACAACGTTATTAAAAGTAAATATTCACAAAGTCTTAGAGATTAAGTTAATAATTTAGTATCGAGTACATGAAGAGACACAAAGTTATTGTCGCCAAATACAACGATCCTACATACGAATGAGATAGAAAGTCATCTTCCAAAAATTCTGATACCGAAATTTAAGAGGAACTACAATAAGTGGAGATCGTTTTACGATTACTTTGTATCGCTTATACACAATAACGTTCAACTCGGTCAGGTTCGGAATTTTCACTATTTAAAGTAACGCTTGGAGAAGCAGCCACCTTCGTTCAAAATACTCTTGTTATCGAAAACTATTATTCACCAGCATGAAAAACTAATAACTGAACGCTATGGAAATGAGAGAATAATAAGAAATTCCTAATTATAAATATTATTTGATTAACCTAAGCTTCATACTGAAAGCAGTATTGGTATTAAGACAATGCTCAATACGTCAGAAGGTTACTTATAGCAATTACAAAAGTTAGGAGAGCCGGTATCATTATGGAACACAATAGTGATTTATCGTCTGGTACGACAATTGGGAAGAAGAACCAAAAGCGTACAATATAGTTCAAGTTCAAAACAACAACAAATAAAACAAACAGACGTGGTATCAAATTTTGTTGTATTCACTTATGCTACTGGAATTAATTCGAAACATATTTGAGCATCAGAAAAGGGAATAAATAATGCACAGGAAAATACAACTGAATTTTTTCATTAAGTAATAATTTCGAAGTGCTCTGTGTGCAATAATATCCATTACGTAGGAAATACCAGCAAGAAGCATCATAAGGACCATATGTAAAAGTTTCCATCATACCTTGTCCAGTAGTGAACAAAAGTGTTGGGCCAAACCAATTTTCAGTCATTTTAAAAAAGCAAAGAATAATAAATAAATATAATATATTGGCTCCAAATAACATTATTATTGAACTATAAAAATATGTAAATAAATAACAATATTCAAAAATAATAGTGCTCATAAATTCTGGACCAACCAATTAAGCATTCAAAAGTAGTGAAAAAACTTAAACGCAACAAAAAAAAAAAAAAAACAAAAAAACACTTTCCTAGTAGTTTTAATTTTACTATTTAGTGGACATTCTCTTTGCAGAAATCACAGCAGAATATTTTGGCACTCTGTCTGCAAATATTTCCATAGATCAGTTTTATTTGAGAGTGGCGATCGGATTTAGATCCGGGGACTACGATGGCCAATCCAAAACAGTTATTCTTTCTTTCTGAAAAAATTCTTTTACTAATTTGGATGTATGTTTAGGATCATTGTCCTGCTGAAATATCCATTTTTTTTGGCAGTTTTTTCTTCGTATACGGAAGCATGTGTTTTGTCAATATTTCTTTGTAAAATGCAGCATTCATTGTGCTTCCAATTTTGATTAAAGGGTCGACACCATCATAAGAAAATGAAACTCATATCATAACGTTGCCGCCGCCATGTTTAACTGTAGGAATTTGGTATCTAGACACAAAGCGTATGTTCTCTGGTCGTCGTACGTACTTTCTGCCATCACTTCTAAATACGTTAAATTTGGATTCATCTGAAAACAACACTTTTTTTCAATCAGCAACAGTTCAATGTTGATATTTCTTCGCGAACTGCATTCGGGCCTTCTTGTTTTATCTTGAAAGTATTGGTTTCAAGGCACTAACACGTCCCTTAAGACCAACTTCAGCCAACCGTCGAGATACCGTCATTCTAGAGACATTCGCGACATTTTCAGTGCGTAGTTCATTAGAAATGTTCTTTGCAGTTTTCCCCAGATTCTCAACTGACTTGCGCTTAATGAGTTTATCGACATGGGCAGTTGTTTTTCGGGGTCTACCACAAGAAGGCTTGTCTGTTGATGTCCCTGACGATTTAAATTTCGAAATTATCCGGTTGACAGTACTTTTACTGATCATTAATAATTTTGCGATTTCGCGAGAAACATGTCCTTGTTCTGAGAGATTCATAACGCTTTCTCGCAAGTGAATATTTGTTCTTTTCACCATGGTGTCATCAAACCAACTGAATAGAACATCCCAAGTACAAACAAGCAAGTTACTGCACGATCAGATAAGAAAAGTAAATAAACACAAGCAAAGTATCACAAAACACGATGAGGCCCGATACTTTCGAGCACTTGAATACTCGAATTCAGAAGTTACATAGAGCATTGCTAATATTTATTTTTTGGGAATAGTGCATTTTTAAGTTGTATTAAACAAAGTTTCAAAAAACTATGAAATATACTGATCATAGTATGAGTTACTTAGTTAATAATGAGAAAAGCTGTTTGGCCCAACACCTTTGATCACTACTAATAGTGATTCTCAATATTTCAGTTAAAGTGTTAAATGCATGTAATACTGCCCATGCCAAGTTAAATAAAACTTATGCTCAAAACAGGAGGAGCCAATACAGAAATGCTAGTAATGAAAAGAAAACACTATCCTACTGCAGTCCTGCATTGTTTCATTTGATAAATGGAAGTATATAGAGGTCCTAAATTTAGCTGATCCCGATTATTGGAAGCCAGAACAAGTAGATATGATGCTGGGTACAGGCGTTTACGCCACAATAATTATGGAAGGTGTAAAACGACGTAATAAAGCTTAACCAACTACATTTACTACAAAATTAGGTTCAATTATAATAAGAAAAATTCAAAATAGTTTTTTAACTCAGATATCTTCCTTTAATGTAGTGGTTTTTGATGCTTCTGCATGAAGCCGTAATGATAGTTCGTTAAATGTATAACTAATGTCAGACCCCACTTTGCAACCAAAGTTATTTGCAACTCTTATTAAATGGAGAACATAGAGATTTGCAATGTATATGGACATCTAAAACATGTACCGTATGATATTGGTTCATCCTACAAACGGATATTATGATATGATCCTATAATTTCAGCCTATTGTAAGACCTTCCACAAAGTTAATGTGAACTAAAAGATATTCTTTATATGATAGAACATGGTTTCAAAATTGTGGGCATTAACTGGCATCCAGAATTAGATTTACTATCTTTCAACATTCCTAGCTTAAAGGACAATAAATATACAAAGAAAAACTTTCAAAGATAGCTTCATTGCATTATCCACAAGTTTGGATCACGCCGATCATTATAAGAACGAAATTTATTATGCAATTACTATGATTATTAGGCATTTTATGGCATGAATATATGCCTGAACCATTACAGCATCACTGGCAAGAGAGATAACTTGAATTTAAGCACAATTGAAATTCCAATGGATAGAATCGGCCTACGTTACTCGATCTAGCGATGCATCAGAGAAAACATATGATGCTGTAGTTTATTTCCGCACAGAACTCGGAAACGCAAATATAACGTAAGTTAGTAAAGTGCAAAACGAAAATGGTTCCAATTAACCCTGTAACTCTGCCACGGCTAGAGCTAAATGGAACCATGTTACTCGAGTATTAGCATGGACAAATTGAATGACTACATTACAGTGGGTACAAGGACACCCACCTAAGTGGAAAACAAGTTTTTGGAATCATGTGACCTCAAAGGGCAATCAGGCTGATTTAGCTTCACGTGGATGTATGATAAGTGAAAGTAAAGAAAACAAATTGTGGTAGTTATTCTATGAAGTTCGAAGGATACCTTGCAAAATTTTCTTCATTTAATAAAATTAGCTACAATTATACGTTCTCTACAATTTGACAAATCTTAAATTAAAATTGAATGGCTTCAACTCGGATCTTAAGCAGAAAAAAATAATAATTTTAAAACAAAAACAACAAATAGAATTCTATAATCTAGCATATTAGTAAATCTAAACTCCATAATGTGTGAAGATGAACTTGTTCGTGTTGACAGCACAAATCTGTTGGTTGCCAGAAGAAGATTATGTTCTGATATTTATTTAAACTGTGGTATAAACTGTTGGATAAGGAATTAGCTCACGTTCTTAAGCAGCAAGGCTTAAATTCACACCCCCTCTGACCACTTGAAAATAATATTGGATACACTTTTTAATCGGACAACTTCAAAATGCAATACCCGAACCAGAGAAGGTCGATGTACCATCCTTACAGCGTTAGAAATATGTACAAAGTCTGACTTAACAATCTTGGAAAAAATGGAAATAAGAATATCTTCATAGACTACAACACAAGACAAAATTGCTGAAAACTCAGGACAATATAAATATAAATTATATTGTTTTTATCAAAAATGAAAGTACGACATTTATGCATTAGGTGTAATAGAGGAAATTTATTCTGGCAGCGACGGACTAGTGCGGACTAGAATTACGTTATTTTTTAATTAAATTTTATAGTTAACCTACTTCAATTAAAAAAGAGTGAAATCTGAATAAATCCGGATTTTTTGAAAAACATGTTAGTTTGAAAAACATGTTTACCAAAGAGTATTTTCAAATTCCCGGAAAATTACCAACTTAAAACATATTTCGTAAGCGCAGGTAGAACACCCTATCCCGGCCAACCGCATTCCAATCATGATTTTTTTGGAGAACCTTGTTGGAATCTTATGAAAATTGAAGGCCAGTGAAGAAGGCCATAATGAGAAGTAAATTAAGTGTGCATTTAAAATTGAGGTCATTACCGCCTTTTCCTGCAAACGAATATGCTACAGTACTCGTATACCGTGAGTTGAGTAATAAAAAATAAAATAAAATAATGGTTTAAATTCCAAACATATAAGACAATTTGCTTCTCATTGACAACCGAATTAAGAAAACCAAGAATACGGAGAAAAATATTTCGAAATCAATGTTTTGCTAAAACAGGCATTTGACACACACTTTCGCAGCACACTCGTGCATAGATACAAACAATGTCACTTCTATTTCGAATCCATTAGGTTCCACAATGAACTACATTTTTTTTTAAAGCTTAGATCACATTTATATAATACACGGTTGCCAAAATTAAATATCCCAATCTCTTCGAGGGAGGAGTGTAAGGAAGAGATTTTCTTGCAGTATTTATGCGAATCATCAAATTTTTATGTTACTGAGTTCCAAAAACTTGAATAGCTTAAGGGCTTTATTGTCTGATAACACAGCATTTAAAAATAAGCAGCAGTATTAATTTATACTGAGACGTGGGAAAGACTCAAAACACGCTACAACAAAGTTTCATGTCACTTCTTCGTCGATCAAATATTTCTTGACGTCGGTTTATCAACTCAGCTATTTGCTAAACCACTTCTAACGAACATATTTGATGAGGTTTTATGAAGTTTAGCGAGCATTAGCAAATAAATCAGAAAAAAAGACCCATGGTCAATATACACAGCATTAATAAAGATAGATCCTGGAACTAAGCAGGAAGAAATAATAAGTAAACATATCCCAACTTTTAAGGAGCTTGTAATTTTCTTGTCCAAGGGATGCATTCATTAGAAGTATGAGGTGTTTACTGTTGCACGTAATCACTTTGTTTGAAACAGAGATGGGCGTTTCTCATTAAATGTTTAGTATATTGTTTAGATTATTGCACTGTCACTGACTGAGTTAGTGATAATTGGAACACAGTATCACTATCCCTAATCAGTTGCACTAACTATGGAATTTAACTTTCACAAAGTACTCAGTGATAATGCGAATATCATTGCGCTACTACTAATTCTTCACTGAGCTATCAGTGGTAGTTTGGTAATATTTGCTAGTGCAAAACGATCAACTTGCTTCAAATGCTCCAAGTAACCATACAGTACAAATGCGCTAAATTTAAAGCTATCCTCCAATAGTCGGAGGTGTCTAATAATAAAGAAGGCTCGTTGTTTCAAGTGTTTACCCTCTAATGATCATCACTTTTCGTTACATTTAACTACAGCATGTACAGAGGCAGTCGCTCACACACACACAGCCGCAGCAAATTGAAGACGCACAGACAAATTCGTCAGGTTAATTCTAAATCAGGTTTCCTTATCACATACATTAAAGGATAAATATGTCACATCGAAACGAAAGAGTACTTTTTATGTACTTAGTGTTGAAGTAAATCGTGTTTATCTCTGTTCATTAGTGTTAGTTTTCTTTTGACAGTTAGCCTTCTGCTGCTGCAATTAGTAGTCAGTCTTATTGAAATTGTCGAACAATAAAGAGTTCCAGACAGTCAAATTGTGTGTAGTTCTGCAGGTTATGGGCCCAGTGAGACAAGCGTTTTGACGATTTTTAAGGAGAGACTCGTAAAATGGACACCTTTAAAACAATGTTTACTAAACTTAATTCGGATAACTATTTTACGTGGAAATACAAAGTGGAAATGTATCTGCGGAAGGAAAAATTGTGGAGTGTATTAAATATGGAGCCACCAGAGGTGCCAGAGGTAAGCGCGGAGGTAACCAGTGATATGGTTTCTAAATCAAACTTCTTGAATATAGGGAAATGGATAGACAGGTGCGTGCAATGAAAGAAGGCATTGCAGAGTTATCACGAGCGTAATACATTGGGAAACAGAGTCAGAATCATGCGCAGCATTTGTGGATTAAAGCTAGCGGAAAATGGTGATATGGAACATCACATTTCGGAGCTAACAAATCTTTTTCAGAAGTTGATGGATTTAGGTGAAAATCAATTAAATGAGAAATGGAAAGTTGCAATTACATTAAGTAGTTTACCACCAAGCTATGATAACATGATCATGACCTTAGAAGCAAGATCGGATGATGATTTAACGTTGTCGTTAGTTCATTCGAAACTTATTGGGGAGTACATGAAGCGAAAACAAAAGAAATGTGGAAATGAGTCATCAAGTCTAAAAGATGAGCAAGCTACTGTGCTAAAAACAGTTAATCAGAAGTTAAAATGTCTTTTCTGCAAGAAAGATAATCATGTCAAAAAGACTGTCGTAAGTACAAAAAGTGGCTTGAAAAGAAAAATACTGATAATAGAAGTGAAAAGGTAAACAAAGTTGATCAGAAAAATGCATTTTTATTTCAAATACGAACATCATCATCATACAGCGGTCACACACAAACGACAAACAGTTATTGAGCTCATTGGATTTTACACACCACAGCCAAAGCACAATGGCGAATAATAGTATAGAATTAGTAAAAGGAGAAGGAACGTGCAAAATCGATTTCATGAATAACAGCGGCGACTCATCGACAGGGCTACTCACAGATGTGTTATAAGCGCCGAATATTCATGGAAATATGATATCAGTTAAGAAGCTAAACGATAAAGGTTACACAGGTATTTTCAACAAAGGAGTGTGCGAAATAAAACAAAGTAATAAGCAAACCGCAATCGCTGACGAAATCAACGGTTTATTTTAATTGCGACAACCAGAAAATTACAAGATCAACACATGTGCAAAAAATAAATGCAAAGAACTATGTATGCACGACTGGCATAGCTGACTTGGCCATCGTGATCTGGAGGCTATTAAGATTATGTCCAAGAACAATTTAGTTGACGGGATGAAATTGGTCGACTGCGGAATGCAAATTCAATGCGAAACATGTATGAAATCAAAGTTAACGCGTCTACCGTTTCCAAAGAAATCAAAAAATAAATCCACATCAATACTCGATTTAATTCATTCTGATGTTTTTCAATATATACGCAAATCTACTTCATTCCAGAAAAGTCTGAAGTACAAAACAAAATTAAAGACTACATTGCAATGGTCGCAAACAAATTTGGCCGAAAACCCAAAGTACTCAGATCAGATTGTGGAGGCGAGTTTACTGGAAATCGATTGAAGCAGCTTTTGAATGCAGAAGGAATTAAATACACAATACACGGCTCCATATTCACTGCAACAAAACGGCATCGCGGAACGTAAAAATCGAAGTTTAATTGAAATAGCACGGTGTCTGCTGGTAGATGGAGGTTTGCCAAAGTATTTGTGGGCCAAAGCCGTAAATACAGTACATTATATTCAAAATCGCACAATCACTAAGGGAGCTCACGAAATTCCGTATCAGTGGTAAAAAATCGAAAGCGTCTTATTTCAGAATATTTGGAACAAAATGTTATGTTCGTGTTCGGTAGAAAAGCTACCGAAACTTGATGATCGGGGAATTTTAATGTATTTCATCGGTTACAGTGATGATTCGAAGGCGTACAGATGCTTTGATCCATTGAATCGGAAGGTAATAATCAGTCGTGATGTGCGTTTTGTTGAAAATCCAACACATGAAAGCAAATTTTTCGTGGAATTATCAGCAAGACCAAAAATAAATGCTGCAACTAAAAATGATTATTCAACCAGTCACGATTCAACTATTGGAGATGAAATCAAAAGTAAAATTGATGCCACATTGGCGCTGATCGCAATACAAGTAAAAGTGGTACAAATGTAACTAGTGATGAAAGTTCCACAGATCCAGATGATAAAACTATTTCAGCTAATATTATATTCGAAACTTCGTTGGAAGAAGAATACGGCAGAAGGAACAATTAACGAGCCAGTACCACCTGAGCGGTATCAAGCAAATATGATTGTTGATCCGAAGACATTATCAGAGGCATTATCAGATGAAAAGAAATCCGAATGGATCGCAGCCATGAACAACGAAATGAGATCATTGGAGAAAAACCAAACATGGGAATTATGCAGATTACCAGAAGGACGAAAAGCAGTTGGGAGCAAATGGGTTTATAAAACAAAAACCGATTCAGCGATTCAGCATTGACTATGATCAGGTATTTGTGCCAGTTGCACGTCAAGCAACTTTTCGCATTTTATTGTCAGTAGCATCAAGTCAAAAATTATTGGTGCACCATTTGGATGTAAAAACGGCATTCTTAAACGGAAAATTGAAGCAAACTATTTTTATGAAACACCCACCAGGATTTGAAAGAGGCAATGATTTGGTCTGTCGTTTAAAGAACAGCATTTATTGGCTAAAGCAAGCGGCTAAAACGTGGAATGACGAAATTCATCGTGTGCTCAAAGAACAACGATTTGAGCGAAGTAAATCAGATCCATGTCTATACACTAAATTGGAGAATAGCGAATTGGTATATTTCTTAATATATGTCGACGACATTGCAGTTGTAGCAAAGACATTAAAAACCATCCAAAAGGCAAAATCAATGCTTGCATCTAAATTTGATATCCAAGATTTTGGCGAAATCAATGCCTGGACATTGCAGCAAATGTTTCGATTTTGGCGCAGAAAACTAGTCAACCAAAACAAGAAGATTGGAACGAATTGAAACGTGTGCTCAAATATCTCAAAGGAACATCAAAATTGAAATTAGTACTTGGAAAAAGCCACTATAAAGGTGATCTTCTATGTGGATATGCAGGCGAAAATTGGGCGGAAAATAAAACCAACCGAAAATCTAATAGCGGACACATTTTCATGGTTAATGGTGCCACTGTTTGTTGGTCGTCTCGGAAACAAGCACTGCTGACACTCTCAACATGTGAAGCAGAATTCGTCGCACTGAGTGAGGCATGCCGAGCAGCTTTATGGATAAGACGTCTTTTAACTGACATGAAGCAAAATATCGGCAGCCAATTACAGTTTTCGAAGACAACCAAAGCTGCTTGGACTTAATCAAAGAAGAGGAAAGATTGTCTAATCGATCGAAGCACATCGATACGCGGTTTCATTTTGTAAAGGACTATGTTGAGAAGCGACTGGTAAAATGCACTTACTGTCCAACTAACGAAATGTCGGCCGATATATTAAGAAAGCCACTTCCAGTTGCAAAATTTGAGAAGTTCCGATCAGAATTTGGATTACACGATTGAGGGGGAGTGTTGAAGTAAATCGTGTTTATCTCCGGCGCATTCAAATGTGCATTAGTGTTAGTTTTTTTTGTTTGTTTTTTATGACAGTTAGCCTTCTGCTGCTGCAATTAGTAGTCAGTCTTATTGAAATTGTCGAACAATAAAGAGTTCCAAACAGTCAAATTGTGTGTAGTTTTCTACACTTGGCTTCTTGACTCGACAAAATGGTGCGTAAAACATACCATGCAAAAAGACTGATAATTTTAGGTCGACGCCAACAAGCTCAAAAATTGGCCTCTGGGCTTTGTGCACCGTAATAACAAATGCAGGTCTTACTCGAAATTGGTGCCACTCCATGGTACATCCGAGTTAACCTTTTGTCGAGTCAAAACGACAATTAGTCTTGTTCCGTTGCATAAACCTTCTACATTCAAATTACGTATTAGCATTTTTAATTCTGATCAATCATCCGGATTGATCTGAGTCGGCTATGGCAGATTTTGTACTCTCCAACAATAATATCATTGTTAATTTTATCAACATCTTTGTTGTGGCGCGAATATTGCTCTATGTTTTGTTCCGTCATAATTTTAATTGGGAAAGCGATTTCCGAAGACTTCATCAATAAGATTGTTGTCTGGAACGATATCTTGTGGCAATTAAATGTTTATCATTGTACTTAACAGTAATTCACCGTTGCCTAGCTTTAGGAAATATTCAGTAAACTGGCGTGGCTCTGTATCAACATGCATGTTTTTTTCGAAAGTAAATATCTTGGAACGTAACCATAGAGAATATCCTTAAATAGAAAGATCTAACAACTAATTTTTATTTGCTCGTGGCTGCACACAGATATTGACGAAAATATCCTCCCAATACCATTACTTTGCCACCAAAAGGGAAATCGAGATTTCCAATACATCAGTGTTGATCAGTATTATTCAACCCACATTTTGGAAGCATTCGGGTTTCATCCATAAGAAAAACATTTCTGCCAATTTTCTGGCTTTGGATGATCCTGGTTTGATACTCAAGACTGACTCTGATTTTAGTGAAACTTTGAGTCCAAAGGTTTTTTGAGAAGTACGACCATTAGGCAGTAGTATCGAAGCAATTGGTAAATGCTGTACATTGCACGTCACGATGCTTTCGAGTATGTAGTAGAGAGTTGTATAGATAAAAGTCTTTCCAGTGCCGCCCTGACTATCAGTGAAAAAGTTTACTGTTTGAAGTATGATATTAACGATTTTTATTCCCTCCCAGGGCTGTCTTCAAGGGCTTCCAATGTCTTCAAAGCCAAAAGTTTTACCCAGCATTGGAAATTTCTGTCTTTTTTTGCTTCAGTATTTAATTTATGCGTAATTCTTTAGTAAGCGCGATTAATTGCGTCTTCTGCCAAATTTTCTTTAAAAGTTTTCCAGAGTGCAAAAATTAATTTTATTAAAAACTAAATTTTCCTGGGCTAGCTCTTGCCAGGGTAATAGAAACATTTATGTTCTTTATTCTTTCGTGAAATTCTTCCGATAATGGATGACGGTTTAAAAAGAAATGCACTAATTAATTCTAAAGTCGTTGGCAATATTCTCGAAAAGCATTCAAATTATAGAATTTTTCTGTGCCTATAAGCTTAAATATTTTTGTAGCCAATCTTACAAGTAGATACAAAACAAGTAGATGTCTGTGTTTCTTGTTGTTAATACGAACAACACATGGGAAGGGTTTGTTGTAGAATTTTCCTAAGAACTTCTTGACAATTATCGTCGGAACAGTTTGATATTAATTCATTCCGATTTGAATCGGTAAAATCTATATCAGAATATTCAGAGGAAACATTGCTGGTGGCTGAATCCACGGACGTTTTTCGATTGTAATCATTTAAGAGCGATGCCCTATCGTGATCTGTTCTGTGGTGGGTAGGGATATCAGCATCACCGCATAGGCCCTACGCCAAGAGAGATGCAGTAGGACTCGTTAGACATGTTAGTAGCAGAAGGAGGCAGATATTTACTACACAGATACTTACTACACAAGCTACTACTACCACTAAACATTGGATCACGATTACTATTCATTATTGATGGCATTGTCCTCAATGATTGCAACTTTCTTCCGATCTTTAAAAACAAAAGACTTTTTAACACTATGGCCAACACGTTTTTTGTAACAAAAATAGAACACAAAGAAAAATGCTGCGTACTGGCTCAAAAATGTCAACAGCGTGACGCTAGCGCCGGGAGTGAGACTGATCATCGTCAACTTAAGCAACTTTTAGTCCTACTGGTGTATGATGTAGTAGAAGCGCGTCTTTTCCAAACAACGGACACATCACGTCACAGATGAAGCCAACTACCCAAATATTCTGTATAAGCGATATAAGCTACTTATACGGTATAGTAGCTAGTTTAATAGATTCTTATAAACATTATTATTATTGAACAATTCATCATTCACTCTATATTGTGGGTTATTCCTAATAGGTCGCATATTGGCGACCTCGACGTGATGCCCTTGTAGTGGTGGACTGCTTTGCAGACAGTGGCCTATAAGCAGTGTGTGCTTTGTTTTTCTTTCTTCGCGCTGCCCAATAAATGTAAAGACGTTTTCACGCAACGCTTCAACGACAAAGCTGATTGACCGTTCATTACCCCTAACGCTCTCCTGGGCGTGTCCGATATAATTAAATCCCCTCTTGTCATTGATAAGTATCAATATTAAAAAACTCAGCTAATTAATCGCATTGCCTACTCTGCAGACAAGCAACTACATAAGGTTCTGGCTGAAATTTAGCTTGGGTGCAGGAAACACTCAGAGTTGCTCAAGACCATGGTTGCAGTTCAAGCTCCTGAGAACGTACTCAGAGTTCGTTGGTTGGCCCTGCTAACACATGCCGTCCAAAAGCTGCTACGAGTGTTTCACGCCACTGCTTAGCTTGATGAGTTTGCTGCAGGTGCTGATAATTTGATAGATAGTGGCGACTCACCTCAGTTCGTCATGACTGTTGCTGCCCATTCGAGTCTTCCTCCAGCCATTCCAAAGGCTTCTAGTGCAATCAATGACGCAGTTGTGATGGAGCTTAGAGAGATCAGAAACGCCCTGAATAGGCTGATTACTCCCCCAACAGGGAAGTAAATACTAGTCTAAATAACTTATTTATTAGCACTAATTCGAACAAATCTTGCTCGTCAACGATCTTTCTCTAGAGATCAACATATCTCATTCGCTGGTTATTGTTTGTGTTGGCGGTAGGCGACAACAATTAGTCTCCCAAAGTATACCGCCTCTTCATCTATGATAATCGCAGCAATCTGATTTTTCTAGTGGCTCCATAGTGTTTACGAGCGCTATAAGGTGCAAACTATACACTTTCTCGTCTCTCGTTCTTCGGCGTGAATTCAAATGGAATGTTCGCAATACTTCATTGCGAACATTCATCAAGCTACCGTGGGTGCTAAATTTTTGGCTTACTTTGGACTTTGATTGACTTACAACGTCGCTCTCTCACTGACAAAATCACCAGGTTTTCCACACGTGGAAAAGTCGCTGTAGCACCTATTTACAGCATCTCTACCATAGCTTTTTCTCAACCCCCCATTTCAAAGATCATTGAGCTTCCTTACAAACAACTGTTACACAAATTCATTGACATAACTGCGCCTAGGAATTCATGAGAAAGGTACAACCAACTCCTGCAGTACACCACACTAAATCTTATTTCTTCATACTAAGGGATTTATATATGTGTTCTGAGGTGTTTGTCAGGGTTGATGCTGTTAAACGACCTCTAGACCCATCTTGCTCTAAACCTTATAGGGTAGTCAGAAGGACTGACGATCGTGTTTTCATTGTTGAAATTAATGGGATTAAAAAATCCCTGCCAATTGATCGTCTGAAGCTCGGTTTTATTGCAAAGACAGATACAGGCACCAGACGATAATTATCATCAGGATCCATGTCCGCCATTTGATTTGCATCGGCCACTCCACACGTACAAAAATGAAAAGAAAAAAGTATAGATAAAGAATAAAAAAAAGTATAGATAAAAAATAAAGAAAAGTATAGATAAAGAAACGTATAGATTCCCTCTCACCAAATCAATTGTTCGACACTAGTGTGAGTCTAGTCGCCGCGAACGGAAGTTACTTGGAATATCACGTTAGATACCAGAGCAGTAGCGTGTATTTTCCCGAGCCACGGACGCATCACGTCACAGATTTGGGCAACTAACTATGTATTCTATATAAGAAATATACTGTCCAACAGACTTGTTTAATAGAATCAGTAATAATAATAATAATAATTAAACAATCCATTATTTATTCTTTATTGTAGATGAGCCCTAATATTTGCTATATGTCGCTGTCATTAAGCGCCATCTGCTGTCGAATAGTTAAACTTCTTTATGCATTCATAGCTCTAGCTTCCTTACTGAAAGGAGTTTCCCAATATGAAAATAGAGATAGATATAGTTGTGATTAAAAAAAATAATAGCATTAAAATGAATTTGATATATTAATTTCTAAACCCAAGAAATCCCCAATTCGTGATTCCCATCTAAATCGTTAGCGCCATTTTCGAGGAACCAATTACGTATGTAGGTATATATTTATAAGAATAGGATTTGCAGAACCTCAATCGGAAAAAATGGTCTAGATACTAAAAGCAAATAATTCCGTTATTAGTGGAAAATGGACTAGTTCCACAACTGATCCGGAAGTATTATAGGGAGAATTTAGTTTTAAAACTAGCAATACAAATAAGTATCACCACTGTAGGCGAATTTGAGACGGAATTGATCCCTGTGAGATCAAAATAAAAATTCGTCTAATGTGATGATACCCGACAGGATAAGGAACATTGTATTTAGTAATTCAGTTTGTTTTGAGTCTCGGCGAGAATGAGAGTTGGTTGTGTTTTTAAAGAAATACTAGTGGAAGCCCTTGGGAATCCTTCGCGTTTTGCAATGATGTGATATATTGCCTGAACTGAAATAAACAACGGAAGAAGGATCTGACGTTTGTAATGGACTTTAGGAAAATATTCATATACATTCACATACATTCAGGGAACCTTTTCGTATACAATATTCAGTGTAAGGTTAAAAGTTGATTACTGAGTTGTGATACAAGTTGGCTTCTAAACAATACTTTACGACATTTTGATAGAGCTATTAAAATTATAAAGTAATGGATTCAGTGTGGTGATTTTAAAGACCACTTTACTCCACGAACTAAATAAAATTTAAGTTTGAGAGAGTAGATTTACGCTCCGCGCCGTTTCACGTGTCAAACCGCTGTCAAATTTTCCCCAGTGGGCTGTGCCCGCATTTTATAAAAAATCTTTGTAATCCTAGTTAGTTATGTGTTCTCGGAGTCCTGGGAATGCTGCCTGCGGACCTAACAATTTGACCATGAATTACTCAGAAGCCCTTCAAAAAGAAAATCTACCCACTAAAGATCAAGCCATCATTTTAGACGTCATCGAAGGATTAGCCATCCACCAGTATACTGTGCCTATTGCAGCACTCTGTTGCCCGGAAAATATTCGTCACATATCGAAAATATCCAACAGCAGAATCTGTATCTACCTAGCAAGTGAACAAATAGCCAAGGACCTGGTTACAACTCACAAACATGTAGTTATTCAAGATCATACACTTGGTATTCGCCCGCTGATTGCTCACAACAAGAGGGTCATATTGTCGAACGTGCATCCTATTATTCCTAATCTCTTAATCGAGGAGAAACTACGGGAACTTCAAATCAATACCGTTTCGAAAATTACAACGCTACGAGCTGGCCTCAACCTCCCTCGGTTTCAACATATTCTCAGCTTCAGACGACAGGTCTATGCCAAATCCGAAGACGCGGAGAAAATACCGAGTTCAATCCAACTCAATGTTGAAGACACCTCTTACTGGATCTATCCAACTCTTGACAGCATGACGTGTTTTCTGTGCAAAGGCAATGGTCACCTTGCAAGATCGTGCCCGTCCAACAACAATTCCAGCGACGCATCTCAGTCCCAGTCCAACTCAATATCCACTGGTAATATTCCTAGCAACCAAGCAAATACCTCTGGCAAAGAAAATAATCCATTGGGACCTAACGAAGCTTATCCTTCCCTTCCCCCCATACCAGCTAACGACAACGGTGATCTAAATATTGCAGTTAATCCCGGTGCTCCAAATAAACGGCTACGCTCTGACACCTCGTCCAGTCTACCGGAGAGCCCTACTTTGAACCCCAAAGACGACGTCTTTCCCAAGCCAGCTCAAATTCTCCCACGCTGCCCTGTAAAAAAAATCAAAACTGCTTCAACTCCTCGGACCACTTCAGCGCCGACATCCATCCCATCACTGGAAGCTGTCATAAAGGAAAATGATGACTTTGTCTACAGCTACTCCCAACTCATGGAATTTCTTAACAAGTCTCTATCTCATCACAACATAGCTGATACTCTAGCTCAACTAAAACTGGACCCGATTGAACTTGTCTCTATGATGAGGAAACTGTATTCAAATCTTCCCAGCAAAAATCTTAAGAATAGGTTCACCAGGCTTATCAATAAGCTGGAGGCGGGCTCGTACAGTTCTGATGGAGAAATTTCTGATACTTATGCCTCCGATGTCAGCCAGGCGGATCTGTTAGAGTCTGAGGACCTGAGGACCAGCCTTTGCATTAAACGGAAACAAATTTCACTTGCCCTGGATTTTTAGCTTACAGAAAAGATAGAACTCATTCCAGAGGTGGAGGCATCATAATGTTAATACGGAAGAACCTTGCCTTCATCGAGATTGGTGACATTGTCTCACCAGATCAATCAGTCGAAATCTGTGGCATTCGTGTTACCAACACTTCTCCCCCTTGGATATCATTGCCTGCTACAGACAGCCAGGTCACACTTTATCAGAGAAGCAATGGTGTCCTGTAACTCGAAATGCTTATGGCCGAAACAATTGTATTTTTATGGGGGACTTCAATGCCCATCACACCAAATGGAACTGTCTCTTCACTGATTCAAACGGTAGAAAACTTTCTGATGCCATTGAGAAACATGACCTCTTTCTACATAATGAAAACGACACCACTCATCTCGACCCTCGTCGTCATGGACAGTCCAACATTGACCTTATCTTTTCCTCATTGGATCTGGCTGATAAGGGTCGGACCACTTCCCCATCTTTATTAACGTCTCGATAGATAGAAGCTAATACAGAAAAAAAACGTTCAAACTGAAATTTCTTCGCACTGACTGGAGCAAGTTTTCCAGACTACTTGAGGAGCTTTATGTTGATTTCCTCTCCTCTAGCTATGAAGAACTTCCTCCCAATGGAAAATGCAGTTTTTTCATCAGCCGAATCACTGATAGCATCCTAGCTAGTACTCCCAGGAAGAAAAACATAATCAAAAGCAACACACTTCCATGGTGGGATCCTGAATGCTATAAAGTGTTGAGGCCTAGACGCGCCGCATTTAAAAAGCGGTCATTTACTTGCAACCTCGCCGACTATTTCTATTATAAAAAATTGTGTGCTGTCGCTCGCCGCACCTTCAGGTCTAAGAAAAGATTATGTTTCAGGAGATTCGCTGAGAGTATCGACCTAAGAACCAATCCTACGTATGTGTGGAACAAATGCAAGATCCTTAAAAACACCTGGGTAAAAATCAATCCACAACACTCAACCAGCAACCTTCAAAACCAAAGAAACTTAGAAGCCGCTATTAGTGAACTGTGTCCTGCTTGGGTTCCTTCTGATCCTGATTGGTTCCCTGCACACCAAGAAAACGATTTCTTAGACTCCTCCACATCATTCACCGAGTTCAACGTCGCCTTGCATCACAAAAAAGCTCAATCAGCACCTGGAGTGGACGGAGTGGATTTTGAAATCATCAAAAACCATCCTGTAAAGTACAAATTGTTGCTTTTGGACATCCCTAATCAAATGTACCTCACTGGTATATACCCATCTGATTGGAAGTTATCCTTCATCCACTTTGTATCCAAGGCGGATGGTACTGGACTTAGACCCATTGCTCTCACCTCCTGCATCTGTAAACTTCTGGAAACTATCATCAAAAACAGACTGCAATGGTGGTCTGAATTCCATAGCCTGCTACCAGCTTCGCAACATGGTTTCAGAAAAGGGAAGTCATGTATTGACAATCTGGCCATTCTCTCTCTTGCCGTTGATGATGCCTTTCTGTACAAAAATGAAGTCCTTGCAGCCTTCCTTGATGTGCAAGGCGCTTTCGACAATGTTAATTCTGATATCCTTCTCGAAAAACTAGCGTCCATTGGCTGCTCCAGGAATTTACTGCGGTTCATCAAATTCTTGACCTATGAAAGACTTATCAAGACGGACCAGCTAGGGGGGGGAAGTCAGGTCTTTATTCAAAGGCGTACTACAGGGTGGGGTCCTCAGCCCGCTTCTGTACAATCTCTACGTCTCCAATATCACAGCGAATGTGCCCTACAACATGTCTGTTCTCCAATTTGCTGACGACATTGCCCTGTATTGCGTTTGTGACCAGAGCAACAGGAACATCAGAAGCCTCACCTTGGAAAGTGCAATTTCACATGTTAAAGAAAACCTCCTTAGCATTGGGCTTAGTCTAACACCGAGCAAAACCACATTCATACACTTCAGTAATAGAAACATCAATCCGGGCAATGTCACCATCTCCATTGATGAGCACATTATAAAATCTACGAATAAAGCTCGTTTCCTAGGAATCATAATGGACTACCAGCTTTCCTTCAAATACCATGTCCAGTTCATTCACAAAAAATGTCAACGTTCCTTAAACATCATCAAATATTTACGTGGTACATGGTGGGGATCCAATCCAGCCACTCTGCTTGCTCTCTACAAAAGTTTTGTCCGCTTTGTTATCGATTATGGGTTATTTATCTACTTCCCCAAACGTAAATATGATAGCGAAAAACTAGAAAAAATACAATACTCAGCCGTTAGAGCAGCAATGGGATACAGATATAGCACTCCCACTAACATCATCTTATCAGAGGCTAAACTTATGCTTATGAAGGAAAGGGCTAAGTTCGTGTGTAATAGCTTCCTAGCTAAAGTCTTCTCCAACCTCTCCTCCAAGAGCAACAAAATGGTCAAAAGGTACTTTTTAACGTGTTCACGAAAACGAGCGAAAAAGAAAAGGATTCTGAGACAATGCATTCAGGCGAAAATGGAATTCTCTAATACAATTCTGACATACCAGGACTACTACATCAACCTTCAGAACTTTGAGACCCTCATCACAACCATTCCCGTAGATATGGAGCTAGGGCACAAACTGAAAGAAGCCTCCAATCCAAACCTTTTCTTGAACAGCTACGTCAAACAAAACGATGCCATTTCCATTTTCACTGATGGCAGCAAGATACTGGGAGCCCGTTCTGTAGCCGCTGCCGTCTTTTGCCCGGAACTTAATATTAGAAACTTCCAGTGTATCAACGCCGCTGCTTCTATCTTCACTGCGGAGTGCGTTGCGATCAACATGGCCTTGCAAATTGCTGTGGACCATCCTAACAACAACATTTTCATCTTCACCGATTCTATGAGTGCCCTGGCTTCTTTGCAGTCCTCCAACTTTACAGTCAAAACTAATCCATTTATTTTGGACATCGTTTCAAGCTATAACAGACTGCAAAGCGATCACAATGGCCAAATAATAAAAATCCAATGGCCAAATAATAAAAATCCACACTGGAATCCGAGGTAATGACGAAGCTGATGAGCTTGCCAAAGAAGCGACTAGGTCCGCCATCGTTCATATAGAAAAGCTTCCCTTCACCGACTTTTTTGAATCCTCCAAAGCCTACGGAACGCACGAAACCAACTCCTTTCTAAGAGAACAAGGGAAAATTAAGGGTAAAATATTTTTTGAACACAAGTTTGAATTCTCTTCCAAAAAGCCCTGGTTTGCAAGAAAAAATCTCTCCCGGGAATTTATTACCTCCATCAATCGGTGTCGATCCAACCACTACCAACTTGCTGCGTCCCTTCATAGAATGGGCCTAGTAGCCAGTCCGATATGTAAATGCGGGCAAGCCAACGAGGATCTTAATCATGTCATCTGGCAGTGCGCTCGCTTCAATACCCAACGATCTGTTCTAATACGGAAACTGGGACTGCGACATCAACAACCTCCCCTCTGCGTGGAAATGTTTTTAGCTAAGCCAGACATTCCGGCCTGCCAACTTATTTTTCAATTTTTTAAAAAGTGTGGTATCTCTGTCTAAATGTAATGTAATGAAATACTGTAATGCTGTAATAAACCTCTCATGAGGTTTCAAAGGCTTTAATAAAAAAAAAAAATATTCAGTGTAACTACAGAATTTTCTTTCACCTCTTTTCCTGGGTAAGTGTAAGTGTGAAGAAATTTTCATATCTCTTGAATGTACAGATGATAAAATAAATTAAATATCTACATAGGAATTCTAAACGCAATGTGTGATCAATGTCGCATTAGTAACTTTTTGAAATTTCTACCGTCTCCGGATTCCTACGACAATTTTGAATTTATATTACTTTCGTTTGTTATAACAATTTCAAAATTTACTTAGTTTTTATTTTTAAGTCACAAATCGTGAAAATAATACAATTTGGGGATAATCCGTACTCTGACTATTTTAATAAGTTCTCACTTATGGTGTTTCTTTGTGTACTTTCCACAAAACAAAACTGCATTGAGCCATTAATGTAATAATGTATAAGAAGAGATAATATCCTGGATATTTATTAAACATATATTTAATTATTACTAATATATAATTTATATATATTAAAATATTAATAAAACAACAAAAAGAAATATATGTAAATAAATTGAATAAATCGGCTGATCTAAATTTAAAAGAAATTTTGTATAATACCAATTTGATAAAATAATAGATAATTATTCTAAAATGGAATCGACTGTTTTGGGGATTCTAAAAAGCTGTCCTCAAAACTTAAAATCTAATGAATTGGTACATAAAAATTATACCCTCCAGGCAATGTTTGAAAAAGTTATTAACTATTTTAAGGAAAAAAATGTGGATATACCTCTTACTGCTGAAACATTACAGGATAAAGAAAAAGTAATTACCAGACAGGTTTCTCCCGGTTCTTATTATCATTTCGTATTAAAATTGAAGACAAAACAATTAAATTATGAAATAAAATCCATTATTTGCGATAGTCCAGCAAAAGCATTTACACGTACGTGGAATTGCCGGTTATACCACTATTTGTGGTTGTCCGAAGTGCACATAAATTTCTAAACAAATTGATAACATCGACTTATAACATTGAATATGATTAAAAAAGAAAAGGACTTCAGTGATAGAACATATTTGAACCATCATCAAAAAAGTTGTATAAGAAATTAACACTGTTGGCAGCACTCACAAAATCTGGCAGAGGTTTTCTTGGAAAGGAAACCTAATTTTTTATAAATAATTTTGTGTCGTTCTCTTGAATATACAAATGCTTAAAAAAAAGGTTAATTTTTACCAACTTTCAACACATATTTTGAAATGATGAATGTTAACATAATAAGTCAATTTCCGTTGAATATTATGCATCTTATAGACCTTGAAATAAAACGAACAATTATTTTTAGATTATTACATGATAAAAGTAATTTTAAAGTAAACAGAAAATAAAACTAGAATATCAAAGCATTGAGAATCATATATTTCAAAAAACTTGCCTTTTGCTAGCTGCTTTCAATCTTAAGAAACGGCAATACAATTTTTCTGAGCTTGTGAATAATAATCAAAATGTGTATAATCCTATACTCAGAGATAACAGAAATCAAACTGCCAAAGGGCTAGGAATTTGTTGGAATCAGCCACAAGATCCTTTTTCATTTCATTTCTATCATTTGATTCCGAAGGTGTTTTAAAGCGTAATATACTATCAAAATCGCAAAAAATCTTTGATCCTTTGGGATGATTTGCACCCATTGTTGTATCTGTTAAAATTTTGTTATAACATATTTGAGTGTTAAAATGTCGCTGGTTTGATATTTTTTTAGAGCAAATCATCAAGTATTAAAAAAATTTTCAGTGTGATTTGCCAGACAATTTAAAGCTAGCATTTTAAAATATCTGCGGTAATTTTATTTCACGTGTTATTGCAAATCTTGAGTGTCACCCTTCAAGCAAGTATCCTTGGACACAGGGCACAGCTCTTACTGTTTGTTTTCATAAAGGAAAAAATTAAACAGACGTTGAAGCTTAAAAAGAAGTAGGATTACACAGTGGTTTTAAAATGGTTATCCGATATTCCTCGATGATGAAAGACTTACGTCAATAACAGAACAGCAGAGATCCTTTAACACAATCTCCGCGCTCATTGGAGGTACGTGCCCGTGGCGTAATTTGATAAAACGGCCCTAGTTGGTTGGATTGTATTAGAATGTTCGGATACATGGCTCTTAATTTCTACAATTGTTATGGCTGAGTTCACAAGAAAGAAAACAATTAAAAGTTCCATTAACCCATTCTCAAGATGCGAAGAATATATCATATCAGTAATTTTAAGAGTTTCTTTGTTCAGTAATTGACAAGTATATTGGCATATTGCTTGTTTTATGAGGAAAAAAAATCATAATCAATTTTGATATCGGCATAAAAATTTTACGGTTTCACGAAGGTTTACTTGCGATACATCGAAGAAAATAAGGACTTTGATTCGAACTGAAAGATCTATAAACCCGTTCAAATATTACATCAAAAGGCCTTACAAATTGCATTGATACATTCGACCTTTGTGTGTTTAAGCTATACTTTAGAAATCAGCTCATACTTTTAATGCTTAGTACCCTATAACCCTCCCTAAGTATCAACATATATCAGAAAAGCTTCTTCAGGGATTGCATAAATTTTATCTACATCCTGTTTCTCAAGTTTCTCTTCTAGTTGGCATTGTTAAACAAAGATATATTGAGCGTTTCAGTTTTACCAAGAAAGGTTAGCAAATCATGCATCACTTGCTCGGTCAACATAATTTCTGGGAAATTTTTCAGAAGCACGTGATACGACATCATGTCGCGGAATTTCTGCATAGGTCTTCTCAGAAAATGGGACAAAAATTGTAGGCGGAAAGTATTAAATTAATAAACTCATATTTTTCATTCCCAACATGAGAAGTATAACATTGAAATGTCTTTTGTACCACCAGGAGCTTCCCACTTCGTTGGAATACGGGAGACCCGAGTTAAATCAATCAAATGCCATTCTTGTCGTATAATAAGTGAGATCATTCTTTATTTCGAAGAAATAACTACCCTTCTCACCTAAATTCATCGGTGTTGGATTCGTGTCCTGATGGAAGCATTTCTTTAATTTCAGATGATCTGACGCCTATAGCTATTTAGTCATCGTTTTTTTCCTTTTTAAATAAAATGTACGTAAATTAAAAGTATGTATGTATTTAATTAAGTTAGAGGGAATATTTCGTAACAAAGGTTTTCTTTTTGAATTGTCGCATTAGTGGCCCTTTCATTTGACGGGTTTACATTGAAAAGGTGTTAGAACTGCAGCGCAAGAAGTTATTGTTTAGGTATGTTTTCACTAAGGCCCGTGGGCAGCGATAAGCAGGTCGTGTGCTTACTGGAAACGGTTGGATACTCGAGGTTTTTGTCGCAGCATTTGTAGTTTTAAGTATTTTAAAAATCTCTCCGTTGCTGGGTGCGTCTATACCTAAAAGGGCGTGAAAAATATGGCGGAAAATTGTTCTTGGAAAAATTAAGAATTGAAAAGATTTTTGAATTTGACTTTGAATTTTTGGTGAACAAAATCTCATAAATTGTTGGAAAGTTAAATATGAATTATAGAAAGTGCTTCAGTACTGGTGAGAGGCTTACGATTGCTTTGCAATATCGAGCTACTGCTGATAAGTAGTTAGAGTAGCCTTTCGTATTCATTTAAAATTTTAAAGTCAGTAATAAATCGCGCTATGGAGGACAACATAAAGGTGAGTTAAAAAAATATATCTTGACCTATATATTTGTAAACTTATTTTCTATTCGATTTATCTTATTGTAGTGTTTAGCTATTGTAGGGTTTAGCTGTTGTAGAGTTAAGTCATCGTACAAGGTTGGCAAGATTGCGAACAAAAGGAAACGTGACATGCTTACGATCGGGGATCCTTCTTCTTTCGTTGGACTTCACCGCAATCGGACGTGAAATGTAGAACTTGATTGAATTATTAAAACAGTTATTTTTAGAATCTGGTGTTTTTCTTAAAATGGAAATAAACCGTAAAGATTGTTTGACTTTGAATGGAGATAAATGTTAAAACTGGTGACGAGGATAAACTGCATAAAATAATAAATAAATGAGTAAAGAACCGTGTGCAAGTAAAAACGTGTCTAACCTCATCGAAAAGAAAGACAGTGTAATCCAGAAGAAAATTATGTCATATGTCGGTAATATCAGTGAGTATACTCCCGATGAGGATTTTATAGGGTGGAGCAATTTTTCTTAGCAAACGAAATCGCAGAAAATCGGAAGATAGCAACGTTTATTGCGTGCATGGGTGAAGAATTGTATAAAATTTGCAAGTCATTAACGGCACCAGAGACCCCGAGTCAAAAGTCGTTTGCGGATCTAATGACCCTTTTACAAAAGCACTATTCTCCTAAAGTAAACAAAAGAGCAGAACGTTTTAAATTCAGTAAAGCTAAACTGGAGCCAGTCGAATCTGTGAGTGATTTCATCTTAAAGTTAAGATCTCTGGCGAAATTCAGCGTTAGAGGATGCACTCATCGACAAGTTTATCGTAGGTCTTCTTAATGAAATTATACAGCAAGCGCTTCTTGCTGATGATAGTTGGGATTTTGAAAAGTGCTGTTCAGTAGCTCTGAATATGGAGATGTTCCTCCGAGAACAGCAGTCAATCCATTCGAGCGAAGTCAATAAAATAAAATCTGCCGATGTTCATAGCGCTTCTCAATCGAGTCGGCATAACAAGTATTCCTATAACGGTTATCGACACAGTAGCAGCATTCACAAGCAAAATCAGCCGAAGAAACATCAAAGGGAACAACAAAAAGTCAACCGCTGTAAGAGATGCGATAGATTATCTCCACCCCACGATCCAAATCAATGTCCAGCAACAAATTGGAAATGTTATGTGTGCGATAAAGTCGGTCACACCAGTGCAGTACGTAAGCAACGAACAAGCAAAGGGAAAACACCCGTTCATCAAATAAGAAGCATAAATTATGTCAACACTGGAAATTGTTTAGAACTAAGTCTAAAAATCAACCACATTCCTGTGGTCTTCGAAGTCGACAGTGGAAGCGGTGTCTCGATAATCTCCGAAAAAGATTCAAAAGATAAGTTAAAAATAAGTAAATATAAAGAATTTAATTTGCGTTTGTGTAGTATTACAGATCACAAGCTTAAAGTGTGTGGTAGTATCCTGGTAGACTTGGAAGTGGCATTAAATTTGTGCGAGTTGGAGTTAATTGTCGTATCAGCTGGTCAGTATTTTAAACCTTTAATTGGTAGAAATTTATGAAATTTACTTTACCCAAATTGGCGAACAAACTTGTTGTCTTTGGGAACAAAAGTCCAGGTAATTCAGGAAAGAGCTCAATTCGATATCACGATGCAGAGATTAGAAAACCTTGTGAACAACAACATACTAGTCCCGGTAAAGTATAGTCGACGGGCTTCGCCCATCGTAGTAATACCCAAACCCAATGGGAACATCCGGTTATGCATAGTAACGTCACGGTCAATAAGTTCACTGAACTTGAACACTATCCTCTGGGAAACTGCGAGGAAATTTTTAGCAACTTATCAAATTGCAAATATTTTTGTGTAATAGATTTGAAAGGGGCTTATACCCAACTCTCAGAAAGTTCTCAGGAATTACTAACAATTAACACTCATACAGGTCTTTTTCGATATCTACGTCTTCCTTTCGGTGTCTCCAGCAATTTTTCAGTCTGTAGTAGACCAAGTAATTAAAGGTGTCAACAAAGCATTTAGCTACATTGATGACATCATCATAGGGGGTGACACTAGGGAAACTTGCGATCGCCTAATGCAAGTCTTAACGCGCCTTAAAAATCACAATATCAAAGTAAATTTTGAAAAATGCAAGCTACTCCAAACTTCCATGGAATATTTGGGACATATTATATCATACAATTCTATCAGGCCTAATCAAAAGAAAATAGAAGCCATCCAGAGTGCGCCGTGTCCAGCGAATAAACAACAGTTACGGGCGTGTTTAGGGTTAATGAATTATTATCGCCGATTTGTGACAAATTTGTCTGGTCACTTAAGCGAATTGTATAAATTACTGCAGGCAAATGTAAAATTTATTTGGACTGAAAAGTGTCAGGAAGCCTTTAATAAATCTAAAGAATTGTTCATAGAACATAATAAGTTGGAGTTGTTTGACCCAGATAAACCTGTGATTGTTTCTACGGACGCAAGTTCTTATGAGGTTGTGGGCATTAAGTCACACTTAGTTAATGGGGAAGAACGGCCAGTAATGCTTATCAGTAGTACGCTTTCACCAGCTGAACGAAACTATTCACAACTTCATCAAGAAGGATTAGCCATTGTGTTCACATTAAAAAAATTTTTCAAGTATTTGTATGGCAAAGAATTCAGCCACCTAGCTACAGCCAGACTTCAGCGTTGGTCAATTTATTTAGCCTTATTCAAGTATAAGATTGTCTATCGTTCAAGTAAAAAAATGTCAAATGTTGACGGGCTGTCTAGATTACCTCTGAATTCGAGTACCGACGTAGAAACGGTCAACATACATTCTATTAATTTTTCTTTGAGGACCTTCCATTAAAATTTTCTGAAATAAAAGACGCTCAGGGAGCGGATAGAACTATGGCACAAGTCACGGAATTTATGAAATACGGTTGGCCAAAAGAAGTCAATGTAACGTTAAATCCTTACAAACTAAAACAAAGTTCCTTAACTATTGAAGATGGTTGTCTTTTTTATGGTGATCGAGTAATAGTCCCTCAACAGCTACAAAGTAAAGTTCTACAAGTACTTCATTCAAACCATGCGGGAATAGTGTTAATGAAAAAAGCGGCTCGTTCGTGGTGGCCAAAAATCGATTCGGATATCGAAACCTTTGTAAAAAATATTCCTCAGGAAAAATTAAGAGCAAAATGGCCCAAATGCACATATCCGTCCGAGCGCATCCATCTCGATTTTTTTCATTTCGAAGGAAAAAATTTTCTTATCAATGTGGATGCTTATAGTAAATATATTGACGTCGTACAGATGAATAATATGTCTACAAAATCACTAATAAAGGCATTGATTGACTTTGTGAGTATATACGGATTGCCAAGCGAAATAGTTGTTGATAATGGCACACCGTTCGCGCCATATGATTTTAAAAATTTTTGTACAAAAAATAATATCAAATTGTCCTTTAGTCCGGTTTATCAGTCTCAGAGCAACGGGCAAGCCGAAAGATCAGTTCAAATTGTAAAGAAAGTCATAAAAAGTTTTTACTCTTAAAAGAGTCAACGTTAACACTCGAAAAAAATCAAATTATTTCTTATAAATTATAGAAATACTCCTAATTCGTCAAATTCTGCGACACCAAGTGAATTAATTTTTAATTATAAGCCAAAAATTTTCCTTGATTTTATAAATAGTAAAAACCCAATTTGAGTTAATTGTAACAACAAACAAATAAGGAAAAGGAATCGAAAGAAAACAAAACCATGTGAAAATAGTAAACCAAATAACTTTATAATGTTTAAGGATAACGAAATAGTACTCTATAAAAATCCTTTCAAAGCTATTAAGAAATGGTTGAAATGTGTAATAATCAAAAAGCTCTCAAATTTAAGATGTTTGATTAAAATAAATAATGTGAAGAAAGTAGTTCATATAAACCAGTTAAAGAAGCTTCCTAAACCTAAATATAAGGAATTTATGTCAAAAATACCTAAAAATAAATTATCAAAAAATGTTCACACAAATAACGATGCTGCATGCAACAACAAAAATGTAAGCATTCCTATGCCTAGAAGATCAGAAAGATTAAAAGAGAAAAATGCAAAAAATTACTTAATGAATTTTAAATAAGTAGGGGAGAGTTATAGTGTTTAGCTATTGTAGGATTTAGGTGTTGTAGAGTTAAGTCATCGTACAAGGTTGGCGAGATTGCGAACAAAAAGGAACGGGACACGCTTACGACCGGGGATCCTTCTTCTTTCGTTAGACTTCATCGCAATCGGACATGAAACGTAGAACTTGATTGAATTATTAAAACAGTTATTTTTAGAATCTGGTCTTTTTCTTAAAATGGAAATAAACCTTAAAGATTTTCTGACTTTGAGTGGAGCTAAATATTAAACTTATAATTTAATGAAGAGTAATAGATTTCATAAGTAAAAGAAAATATAATAAATTTCAACGTTTACTTTAATGTAAAATACGTAGTATCATTTTCTTCTGCTGATAAACTTACAGGGGATACCTTCAACTGCGAAAATTCACCTACATAATTAGCACTTCCACTTGTAGTACAAAGGTTGCTATTTATGTATCCGGGACTGGCAAAAATCGTGTTACTGAGCGGCGTCTTACATACACATCGTAAAGTGGAGTGGTTCGAATATGAGCAGGTAGCGAGACTCTTCCCTTGAGATGCTTTGTATAGAGAGCCTTAGTTGTTGTTCGATCTCTGTCACAGAAAGACGTATTTCGCTATGAGTGCCGCGTACGCATCACGTTTATCACGTTTTGCTGTTTGCATTTAAAAGGACCGAAAATACCGTATGAAGCGGCTGCTAAATACATGAAGAACTCAAAAATATTTGTTTATAAGTGGATGAAATGCTATTATGAAAAAAAAAAAAATAAATAATAAAAAATATCGTGACTCCACGCAAGAAACGACGAAAAAGGAGGACAGAATTATTTTACAGATATTCGAGAAGAATTCTCGCCTATCATTACATCATAGGCAAGCGATTTTGCGTAAAAAGGGTCTAGTGTCATTTGATACTATAAGAAGACATTTATTGGCTCATGAAATGAGATTTCGTGGCACAATAAAGAAAACGTTACTGTCCAAAAAACTCATTAAAAAGAGACTCACTTGGGCGAATGAAAATGTGGACCGCAATTGGGACGACGTAATTTTTCGGACGAAGTTTGTTTTTGGACAAGTTCTTTCATCACTCGCGCCTGGTGTACCCGCACCAACAGATTCATCCAGCGGGCCATCAAACACCCGGTAAAGGTGTACGTTTGGGACTGTTTCTCAAAAACAGGGATTTGCCACTTTGCACATGTTTACAGACAATTTAAACTCTCTTAAAATGGTCAAAATATATCAGAAACTTTATAAACATCTGCTCAAAAATGGTTTATAAGAAGAAATATATATCGGCTACTGCAAGAAGACTATGACCCGAAACATCGTAGTCATCTTTGTACTGCGTGGAAACAAGAAAATGACGTTCATGTACCAGATTGGTCTTCGTAGTCGCCGGATGCAAGTCCCATAGAAAATGTTTGGCCACTCATGAAGTTTAAGCTCCGAGGAAAGAAGATCTGGACTGTAAAGCAATTATTTCATCAGATTCAACTTATATGGTGGACTTTGTCTCCAGATTATGCTATTAAATTATTCCAAGTCAATTATTGATAATGGAGGCGACTGGACAACTTATTAATAATAAAACATCACAATAAATCATTCACGTATAACGTATTTACTTTTCTTGAATTCACTGTCCCAAATCCTTTTTAGGCTTTTGCCGTACACGCTCTTGTCAAACAGACTGTACCAAATGAAGAAACTTTATCAAATACAACCGTTTTGTCTTTTGTAATTGATGAAGACAAGGCTTTTGCTTTTGATATAACATAATGAAACCCTTTCCAGGGCATCATGAGAAGGATCTAAAGAGCGTGCATTTAATTATTGACTAAGTAAATCGAAAAGATTTTCTGAAAATGCATTACGAAAGCCCTTAGCATTAAATCCAAGCAAAGTGACGATCGTCAACTTATGCTGCATTTAGTTGCACAATTTTGTAAGAAGAAGTAAAAAAACTTCGGGTATTTACACACCAGTAAGAAGCTTCGATTTACTTGCATATTTTTTTAAGAAAAAGTAAAAATATTTCGGGTATTACACTCCAGCAGGAAGCTTTGATTACAAAGATAGTGATAGAAATGAGCTCGTATCAGGATCTTGGGGAAATAAGAGACAAAGCCAAGCCGATTTATTTCCATTAAAATAAATCCCTGTGCGACAATCTACATCGCCAAAAGATATTCATGAGAAATTCGCTGAATATTTTATTTCAGAAGAAGGATCTATACTATGATAATGTAACATCGCATAATATCTTGCATACTACCATTTAAAGTAATTTTTTCTTATTATTATTTTTTTTGTGGAGAACGATTTAATATTTAAGGTACTATTATAATACAAATCATTTCTAATATACATACATAACTGAATTGTAAGTTGTAAAAAGTAACTAAATATACACCAAATAAAAGTAACTTACCTGAGTTTCCAATGGTTTGTTTGCACTGATTCCTTTTATAGGTCATTTGCTTTTCTCAATAATCCTAAAAACGGAAAAGTAAACCATTCAGATTTCACAACTTCCTCTGCCCCAGCTC
Source organism: Proctacanthus coquilletti (assembly GCA_001932985.1). Taxonomy (NCBI): domain Eukaryota; kingdom Metazoa; phylum Arthropoda; class Insecta; order Diptera; family Asilidae; genus Proctacanthus; species Proctacanthus coquilletti. Next base: position 70,068 of record MNCL01000257.1, read on the forward strand.
CAGAGATCTTCGATTTCCATATTTCCCTTACTTCACGCCAGTATTGTCCTTTAATAATCATAATTTTCCATTTTCTTTCAATTTCACTTTTATCACAACTAAGTTTTTGTCGGTTTCTTTTTTCACGTAATTTTAATAGTCCACCACAATAACGTCCCATAACCCTGACCTTACATCAACTTCAAAATTTCCTCATTAGTCCACTTCATGGGAAGCAACCAAACAGGCAGACCGCGCTCTGTATGGATCTGTTTTCACTGAAATTGTGGTATGCGTGCATTGTTTCTTACTCCTCAGCGTGCATTGTTTCTTACTCCTCAGCCTGCATACAAAGAAGCAAAGGCTTAATGGAAACACTTGAGAAACAAAGACTGTGTGTTGCACTCGGGATGTACGGGCAACTAACACTAATGCGCTTGGTTGAAACGATTAGCACGCAAACTGCGTGCGGGCAACTAGCCCATGAACTTTGGGCGGAAACGCACATATTTTTATGCACTGCATATCCGTAGGTGAAAAAGAAAAGAACGTTATAATGCAAACGGCTAGGAGCAGGTTTTGCGTTACAAAGTTAATAATAATAGACATTGTAACACAAATATAAAACATATATGTCAAACTTGTAAAATATATAATAGTGTGAAATTTGTATAAAAAACACTCGCAAGTGATACACGTACAATACACTTGTGACATATATGACACACATACACACAGTAATCCTCAAAAATAATAAAATAATGCTGCCACATACATTTCAGCATTACTTGCTCATCAGTAATTAATTTAGTTATGATTATTTAATTGATTGTGGAACAAGATCGGCAACTAGCCGATTGCACATATTATTTTTATCACCATCGTGAAGGTAAGCTTTGTAAATTCTTTTTGATTTTTTTATTTATGCGTGGTATAGAGATATGTTGCATGAGGAAATTATCGGTATCGAGAGATGGCCGTGTTTTATTTCAAACTCCCGTATTTTAGAATCGGCAGCCTGTTTTAATTGCTGTCTAACAGTCGTATAGTGAGAAATCGAGCGATAAAATATTATCTATTTCCTCCGCATGCGAAACATGCTTAAACAGACTGAGGATATAAAACTTCAAAATTTGCTTATGTGAAATTGTGGCAACTATTAGTTACGAGTAGTAACTACACATATAAATTTTGAACAAAATGTATAGGTTTTAATTTAAAGCGAGGCCATTTGTTGTCAATAAAAGGATCAAATATTTCTTTCCAGCACTACTGCAAAACAACATCAAAAATGGGAAATTTCAAACACTCAATTACCGAAGAATGAAGGCTTATAATTTATTCTTTTAGTAAAAGACCAAACCTATAGGGAAATTTAAAGAAAATTATTAAGAGCAACAATTTACTCTTGGCCTACTATTACTATTATTATTATAGGATAGACAAACGAGTTACAAACCTTTCCCGAGTCAGTATCTTCATGTAACCGAGAATGACTACTATTAGAAAAAATGTTTGCTTTTTTTATGGCTACAAAACATCTGAGCTTAGTTGAAATGGCAACTTATTAAAAAGGCACCAAAGAGTGTAGACGAACTAAAGCAACTGATAGAGGAAACTTGATATACTTCCATGCAGAAGATTGTAAAAAGTATGCTCAGTTCCTAAACATATTGCTAAATTGTCCTAAAATAATGCTGATCATTCTGAATATTAACAGCTCGATTACTTAGTTTTAAGTTGATTGAATTTGAACACTTTTGTGTTCAATATTATATTGCAATAAAATGTCGAGCAGATGAAATGTGTGTACGTGAAATTATAACAAACTGATGTTTTTTTAAAATTTTATATGAAAATATATACTACACATATGTCAAAGAGGTTCTCGAATTTTTGCTACATTGTTCGTCATACTATATTAAATACTTCTTAGATCTCACTAAATAAACTAGATTTAGTAAGTGCACTACAAATTGTCTGTTGTATGAACATTTTGAAATGAAATGTTTGAGTTTCAAATTGCGAAACAAGAAATATGGTTTATAAAGTTGTTCTTAAATAATAAAGCCTTAAAATTAAAACTGGACTAAACATTTCACTACGCGGTTTTGGTTTACATACATTCACGAGGACGCGACCGCAAGCACGGCTTGTTACATCAATAAAATCTATTCGAATTAAAGTGGTAATTATATACAATAGTACCAAACACTACAGATCAGAGGTAGTATTAGCCGTAATTATTATATTAACAATTACCTCTTTGAAAAATAATGTTAATTAATACTAACACAATATTTTATCTTAAATATCACTCTCTAAATGCATTACCGAGAAAAATTTATTTAACAAAACAATCATATCCATTATTTCAAATGAACAATGTGAATAAATGTGAACAATTTAAAAAATTTATTAGATTTAAAATAAGAAGTGAATTCCACTGAATCCCAAATTGTATTTACAAAATAATGTTGGATAATTTGTCTAGATTAAAAGTGATTCCAGACTGCTCAAAAGTAAATTTGGGGCTTGGAAAGCATAATTATATATTTGTAAAACTATACTTTTATTATACTTCATTGTAACAATTTCTTCTTGAAAAAAATTTAATTACCCATAGAAATTATCCTTAAAATACACATATTCAAAATATGATCGTTAATTAGAAGATTTTTTTGTTTTGACAATTGTGAATTTATACATACAAAGTGAACTTGATCATTCGGCCATATACAGCTCCACGGGAACGACTAAATTAAATGTGGTTAGTTAGATGCTAATTTTTTTTGTAGCGGCGTACACGGGCTATTAGCTCATAGGGAGGCATGTCTTTTCAAAAATCACTGCCGGAGTTGGAACGATTTGGTTGAGAAGGAGACTCTTTTTCACTTTATGTGAGAAATGCCTTTCACACATATCTACCTTTTCGATAACGTCAGGGTTTTATCTAAATTCAAGATTGGGGAGATAGTTCTCTTTTTCAACTCCACACGTTAGAGTTCATCACGTTTTAACAGCCTAGCTTGGGGAATTCCGTGGTATCAAAACGACGCGCCTTAGTTCTAATTGGACTCCGACAAGGTTGGGTCGGATTAACACTTCCGTTTATTAACCAACCATATGCTAATCTATTACTACAACTTGGCCATTCTGACCCCGCGACGCTATCTTCGATATCGGATTACAATAGAGTTATGTAATTTGGTTTTGTGTCATTTATCAAGGTCAAATCGATTGTCAATGTTTTTACTGCCTGCCGTAACTTCGTGTTTGTCTTATCAAATACTCATTCTTAAGGTATTCTTGATAATTGAAATCCATCTACATAACAGCCCAAATATCAAGATCATAATTGAGTCCTTAACTACTGCCATTTCACTGGTATATAAAAAGAATCAGTACATAATAAGTGTACTTTAATCATAAAGATTCGAGATTTATTTCTATGTATTTTACAACAGCCTTCAATTTATTAAAGCAAGCCTCAGACAAATTGAAGATGATATACCTTCCTACTTCCAAGAAAAAGGTATATAAATCATTGTCAAATTTCATTTTTAAAAAAATTATAATATAATATAAATACGAGGTATGTGAAGCGTACAAGGATTTAATGAATCATTGTCAGCTTTGACCGGCACAATTGCCAATCAATATATATTTGCTTAACCTAAAAAATAAAGAGCGCGCCTGAGTCTAGATACAATAGTAATCGAAGATTACGAAGAGTAGAAAAATGTGAAAATTCGATGGGAAAATCAACACAAGTTTCAATTTCAAATCCAATTTTGAATAAACCTTCAAAAGACTGAGTCATTCAGAACTAAGGCTGAATCATGTTGGCTAGAAATTAATAAAATGAGGTTAAGTCCTATTAAGAAGAGTTAACCATTAGTATCAAATTAAATCGTGTGCATTTGAAGTCAAATCCAGAACATTCTCTGTATTTTAGGTGAAATCTTGCTATTTGTATATAGCATGTTAGCGAAAAATCAAATATAGCACAACTCCTCACGCAATATAAACAAAACTGAGTAGGATGACCAACCATATAGCTGTTTCCACTTCATTTAGTCGTTCGGTCGCTGAAAGGACCATTGTGTTAAGGTGGAGGAGATGGAAAAGAGGTTTCGGAATATTTTTAACGAGGATAAAGGCCGAAGAACACGGTAAAACAAGTAAGCCTTTGCTGCTTCACTACGGCGATCCGCCTTCAACTGACGAACAATGTGAAAACCACTGTGAACAAGCTATTCAGATATTCAATTGACAAATCTGTCAAAGAATTTCTGAAGATAAAGGATACACAAGTAGAAATCCTACCGATAAAAGAATTTCACCAGCAATTCAACTCCCAAAAAGGATACCAATAATTTTGGACAAAAACAAACAATAAAAAACTGCATAAACTAATAGAAGCAGATATTACAGACTTAGTCAATTAATACTCCAAGAATGTATCCCTAATTGTTCTAGTTTTTAAGGCAAGCAACGAATCATACATTTGCGTTAATTACAGAAGGGCGAACACCGTCATATTATCTCAAAGATTCTAAGCTTTTCTCAAGAATAAACATCGAGCAAAAAATTTATCAGCTTAAAAACGCACCATCGTATCGTGACGATCACGGACTGAAAGGTTAATATTTGTTATATTTTTCGCTCTGGAAATTAAAACAAAATGTGAACGAATATTAATCGGGTTTAAAGAATGCTCAAACTTCATGGATGATATAATTATATTTGGAAAAGAAGCAAACAGAGCATAACAATAGCTGGTATGCGAAAAGTTTTCTCAGTCTCAAATGGCAACCTTTTCAAAACTGACCTCTTACTATGAGATCCATCTCAGGCTTAAGGCTTTAGCTCAGAACTAGTCAGAATCTCAATTTTGGTATGCCAAAAATCAAGCATTGTCTCGTGTCATTGAGCTATGTCTTAAAAATATTTAAGACTGCCTTTTAGTCGTCTCGGGCACATTTATTTAACGAAATGGCTGCATTTAGTGAAAATTCGCGAAGAGATACTAGTGTAAAATTGTATAGATTAAGTGAAGAGAATGTGTAATGGCTTGCGGATTACTTTTTAGGTGTAACAGAAGAAGCATGTGGTGGAGCACTTGACAATGTTTAGAAAATTAAGGTGTTTTTTAGGTTCGTAGGAAATCCCGGATTCCAACAAGGACTAGCTAAAGAGGAAAATATTCACCAAACTACCATGTCCAGAATTGTATCGGAAGTCGCGAAAAAAATCGTTGAAAAATCCCACCTCAGCATTAAGTTCCCGTTTCGAAAATTAAGTTCCCGGATTTCGAAAATGCAAAGGATCTTTGAAATGCCAAATATAAGCTTCCTTGTTGTAGAGGTGCTATTGACTGCACTCATGTTAAAATAAAAAGCCGCCTTCTCACAAAGATGAATACATAAACCGGAAAGGATACTTCTCCATCACAACATCTCGAATGTTGTGTTACTTGGTGATCAAGAATATGGAATAGCACCACTTTTGATGGTGCCTTTTAGAAATCGTGCAGACGGTTTACAAATCAATTTAAAAAAATGGTCACAAAAGAAAGAGCCATTATTGAAAGATATTTCGGACAACTAAAAATGAGATTTCCATGTCTTCAATACAAGATGAGAGTATCGCTGTATTTAATACCTATCATAATAGTATCGTGATTTATACTACACAATGTTGCCAAATACCTCAAAGACGAAAGTGTTTTTAATATTGAAAGATCTTGCAGAGTAGGAGATAATGAAGAAGAAAATCTACCAGATTCTGAAGACTTTTCGAACGGGATTCGGCACCAAGGAATAAGAAGGCGTAACGAAATATGCAGAATAATTCATAACAGAAATCTTATTTCTTAATACTTAAGCTTTTTCATTTGAGATTTTAGTTTCTTCGATTTCGTATTTATCTAGGACTTTGAAGTCTGTACTTTGTTTTAGTTGTCTGGGTGGAGGAGGTATTTCCTCCAAACTACTCAAGCTATTTTCGAAATCTTCACATGAAGATTTAACGTTGAATGGCTTTTTGGTTTCTCTTCTTGGATGTACAACTGAAATAGCACCTAAAATAAATTAATTTTGAATATTTCCCAGATATATTTTATACCTGGTATTTTACACAAAGCTGGATTTTTGCCATTATCTTCCATTAAGGCGAATAGTTTTTTTTCAAGTTTATTACTTTTTTTGAAATGTGTTGTGAAGTTATTCCAATTCCAAACTTTTGAAATTTAAAATAAGTTTAAGTTCTCCGCGGACGGTAGTTGCGATTTCCTTAATAATAATTTGTTATTCTCTATAAAGTCTACAATAAATGTGTTAATTTTGCTACTTTTAGCATTATTAACAGCTTCGTCACCGTTGACCTCACTTTTACTAGAATTCATCTTGCACCGAATGCAGTTCTGATAAAACTATTAGATCGGGTCATAAGTATTTTCCGAGGCAACTAAGTAGAATATAGTGTTCGTATCTACCCGCTAATAAATGGTAAAATGTCTGCATAGAAAACTTCAACAAAAAGCGAGCTCGGGGCAACACAGTGAGACTGCACTTTCGCATACCAAAATGAGCTCCATCTCATAGCTCTGTCTCAAATTCAAATTCATGAGCTCAGTTTCGCATCTCTGTCTCAGAGACGAAGCTCTATTTTTTCGCATACCAGCCAATAAAATTAGAAAAGTGTTAACTACTCCAAAGGATAAAGGGATGAAACTCAAAGTGTGTTTAAAACTCTTAAATTTGCGAATTTATCCCTTTCAGAAAACATTTAATTTGATCACGGACCATAAACTAGTTCTTACCCTCTTCGAAAGCGAAACAATGCTTAAGATGTGGAAATTAGGTACTTCCACTACCAGCTTATACGTATAACATTAAATATTAACAAAATTTTCTTTTTTAAGATTCTGCATCAAAAATACTTCAAATGGAAAGAAAACTAAAAACATAGAAGGCCATTTCTACAGCCTTTGCTTTGAAAGAAATCGACCAGAGCTCACACACTGATTCTATGTAATTTCCAAATGGGAATAGCTGAGAGGTATTTTTTAAATAATAAAATATTTCAAAAAGAGCCACCTTTTCACAATTACATCCTTCGAAAGTGCATCGAATTTTATTCCTAAAAAACTGCGGAACTGGACTCTTGAGCTTGCTCATGAAGATCATCAAGGAATTGTAATTATGAAAAATGGCAGCGTAAAAATATATGGTATCCAGGAATTGACTCCAAAGCTGGCAGATTTATCGAGAAATTGCAGAGGATACATTCTAACGGCATAATCGGATGTCCCTTTGAAAAGGAGATAATAACTCGAAAATGCTTGGATTAACGCAACGATATAAATAATATTAAAGTAACAAATGTTACCGTTACATCCGAAAATCATGCACATTCCTACGCCAAAGATTAGTGCAATTGCACTTTCCATAATTCAGGGTAATGTAATTCTTCACCGTTCACCTGTAGAATCATGAGAACCGCTGACTTACACCCAAGGGATCTGACCTCAAGCAAATGACACCTGAAAACGCCTGGGAACCGCTGGCTTGCACGCCTAATATTATAAATAAATGTAATTAGGAGTAATTAGTCTAAGTCTGATTTTGGCAATAAACGAAGCAGAAGCTCCAAAGGTAAAACTTGTGTTTTATTTTTTTTTAAATTTCTAACATGTAGAAATTTAACTTATATAAGAAACATTATCTCCTTCAAGAAGATAAAACATTAAAAAATGAAGAGATCTAATAACGAACAATTGGCAGTATTGACCGACATACATGGCAATCAAAATATTGGTACCTAATCTAAGATTGCGCTCTCGTAAGCCTAGATGTTACAAGTGTAACGCATAATGTAAGAAATTTTAGTAATAAGATATATTGTAACGGTGAACTCTGAGTATTGTAACTGATTGTAAAAGAAGTCAGACAGAGAAAGAGAGTCAACATTCAAGGTACTGCAAAATAAAGACATTGCGAAAATATTGAAGAGAATTGGGTCATTATCAGACTAATGACAGCTGAATTTATTCGTTTGGAATTGTGTCATGATTAGATAATTGATAATTGTTTTAATTGTAATTAGAGCTCAGAGCTTTTGTTTATATTGAATATCGATATAAGTGTTCCAGCATCACCAATTAGTCATCACGGTTATACCTAATCCATTAAAAAAGTTTTTGTTCACGGCTCAAGTAGTAAGAACCAAGAATTTTTCTTTTGTTGTTGTGCTCCGTAGAGAGCTGGACTTACAAAAAAGTATAAGATATTTTTAATCTTATAATGAAAATGTTGTTGAAATTATTAATTATATCTTTGGGAAAGACTAAGAAAGCAGTGTTTAATTCCTTCAAGGAGGCTTTTCTTAATAACATGACTAATCAAAAAATTTTCAGAAGTTATATGTGATTAGAATACTTAAAATAACATTTGAAACTAGATTTAGATTGATTTTGACCCTTCATACGGCTTTGAATACAAGGAAGGGAAAAAAATGAAAAAGCGTTTGACAATTTTGAAAACAGTAAAAATCACATTTTATTGATCCACGGTGTTAACGGATGTAATAGAACACCTGCCCTATAAATCGTAATGACTCATGTAATGTATTAATGGTTTTAAAGTGCCACAAATTTCACGAGAAACAATAATTGACAATAGTGTTCGCTTATTTCAGCCACTTTGTCATATACAGAAGAGAAATGCGATCGATTTTCACAGATACCCTCTGCACTCTTACAGGCGAGCAGACTAAATAAGGCCACGGAATTATCAACTACCCAAATTTTATGTATCACAACAGCACTTATTTAAAGTCTTTTTACAAATCCAAAAATGGCTAGATAATTATCTGTTCACATTTTCACGTACACCATAGTGATGAATACCAGAAAAGTGGTTGAATCTTTCTAACTATTGCGATAACCGTTTTTATTATTAAGTAACATTCCCATTAACTATTTTTTTTTAGAATACAAAATTATGATATATGGATTAAAATAAACTAAAGTGTTGAAAATCTGACTAAATATTTTTTTGTAACGCCTTTTAATGTGAACTAAACCTGGAGGGAACACTACGCGATGATATGGAAAGGAGTACGTGTTTTATACAAACTATAAGCATTGTAACTTGCTAAATATTTTACAATTAGTTGTACGAAAAACGGGCGCTTTTTTTAGACAATTTTCTAAGTTACAGTTTTTATATTTCTATCTATTGCTCATACATTTTTTAATGTTCAGAATAATTATGAAAAATTGAAATCTATCCTCCATAAAAAATTACTATAAAGAATACTTTTCAAAGAACATAAAAATAAAGTTCCACACAAGAATTCACCTCGGAGATCATTTATAAAAAATTAAAATCTAATTTTGCTGATTTATAAATTTATTGTAAGAATCTGTTAAATGTCTGCAATTGTTACATGAAGTCCTGTATTTTGATATTTATGTACAACCGCTGAATAAATATGCGCTATATGTATTATGAATACTATTTTATATTTATGTTACAAAACGAATTAAGATCTTTATTTTTCTCTTATTTATTTACCTATTAAAATTATATTACATATTAATTACATTAAAAAAAAAAATTTCAAAGAGAATTATTGAACGGTTTTTGTTTTTACTATTTATCGTAATCACCGACTATTTTGATTTAATTTATTTATTCCGATAAAAACGTCTATTCATTTTCCAAAACGAATACTACACGTTATCACGCGGACGCATTATATGATGACGTAATAACATTACCCTTCACCCTCGAGTAATCGTGTGTGGTCGAGCCTCCTCGGAGAATCATCTTTTATGCTTGAACCGATTGGCCATCAGCCATCTCAAGCGGGACCACATATTTCATAGCTATCTTAACCAATTCTTCATTTCGATCATTGATAACTCGTCTTCGCCGATGATATGGACGAGCAAATAGAACGAATAAATTCATTAAAATTTTACTTTCCCGAATGCAGCGCCACAGCTGGTCGATCGCTGTGAATTAGACCAGAATTCTTTTCACTCAAAAACGGCACCGCCTCTAGCCAATTGTTGTGACAACACCGCCCACCAAATTCGTAGAGCTTTGCCTTTGTGCCTGTACCAGTGCAGGAGGAGCCATAGACGGCGGACACGTTACCGATGGTGCTGTCTGTCATGATTGGCTTAACGGGAATGCGTCGTGGCGGACAGATTCATTGCCGAAGTTGCTGTCCATCATGGTGTGAATGCGTGAAGTGCTAACGGTTCGGCCGGTGTTATGACCGGGAAAGCGAACCAGAAAGCGAGATTTTGGCATGGAAATGAGATCTAGCGCGAGGGGTCAGTTTGCAGAATTTGAGAGGTCGAGGAGATGTCATCGTTTACGCGTTTTGGTCTTGTTGGACAGAATTAGTTCAGATATATTTTTCCGAAAGAGTTTTTCCACTTTCTAGTCCAGCTTGATTTCTAGGTGATCAAGCTGAATATTCATAAATGGAAGCTTTTAGTGTAATCATAAAAGTGATGTTTTCAAAGTGAATATAATATCACAATAAAAGACGATCTTTGAACGTTTTCTCGCGATCATTGCCTAATTTTTTTCCGAGTTATATTCAACATCAACCGGAGAAAGAAGTATTGTATTGTATGTCGGCTATTGGTAGACATTTTAGTACACTTATATTCTAAATTAGCGGTTTTCGACTTAAAGAAAAAAAGATTATTATTAAGTTAATAAAAAAATTGTTATTAAATTAATAAAAACAAAAAAAGAAAAAAAAATTTGTAAAATAGTACCAAAAGAGAAAAAAATGCAAAAACAATAGCAGCAGCAGCAACGGCTCAACGAGGGACGATGGACGGCGACGAGGGACCGTATCACCGGCTAAATGTGCACCGAAAGGTCCAATAGATTTAGATAAAGCAGGTTATTGATCGTTAGTATAGTAGGGCAATATAGGAGCTCGAGAAAAACAAGATAAAAGTGTTATGTCAGGGAATCCAACTGTACATTATTAGCTGAAAAGGAAAGGAAAGAATAAAGACGGAGATCATGTTAGTATAATTTAGTTATTTTGGCGTTCTCCGGTATCCTCCCTTTCCTAAGGGGTCCGGTAAAGGATCTCCAACAATAAAAGTTTGCTGGCAAGAGCGACATCTTAGGGTGATGAAGGATAGCCAGGCGGAGGACCCCCTTGAGACCTGGGGCCCCCATACATCGTGGCTTAGTCGATTTCACAAGTTTCCCACTAGATGTAAATTGTATTCAGTGACGTATTCTACGCCTTAAACTTTGCGGCCGTTTTCTAACACAGCCCCATCCGTTCTTTTTTGTTTTTAAATACCTTAACTTATATGATAAACAAAAAATTACGTAATTTTAAAAGGAAGTGTTACGATTGTTTACGCCAGTCTTTCATAAAAAACCTAAATGTGGAAAAACGTTCATATCAAAACATAAACAAAAATACAATTTAAGTCTTATGCTTAAGTTTTTCCACGACCCCCAAGCCCGTTTATATTTATTTATATATATATATTTCACGATCGGGTTACACCCCAACGGCGAAGTACTTTTGGATGATTCCCATAAAATCACGCTTGAGACAATTCCAACTGAATGCTAATGCACACAGCACAGTACGTAAAATATGGCCAGCTAAGAGCACCACCAAGGGAGAGAGATGTGACGTTCACTTCCACTTTAAGGCCAACAAAGCTAATATTATTCCACCAGGGGGCCATTAACCTCCCAATAGACTGGACGCAGTAAAGTCACCGACGGTTAGTTTAGCAATCCTCAGCGAAAGACCCCAATCAGGTGTAAAATTAATAAGACTGCAACTGTGCAAGTTTAGCAAACGTCTACCCGAGGTTAACTGGTTAACTCGAGTTAGCTTAAGTTCAGTTCCAGAGGATTATCCGATATATTCACCATTTCACTATTTTGGGAATTGTAATAAGAAAGGGATAAATAAAGTTTTTGCTGAGCGAAAATCGGTTGTTCTTTATTTAATTTTATTGTACTTCGTTTGAACCTTGTTTTTTCTGAACATTCTAACGAACTTACTTGTTTGGCGTAGTTGGTATGGTTGGTATCTTTAAATTTAGATCCGAATATAATCCTAACAAATCCGAATATAATCCTAACAAGCTGTCATCGCAAGTAAAACCTACGTATTCCAAAGAAATGTTGTTAATAAGATCCAAAAACCGACACTTCATGTAATTAGGACTTTAGGACCAAACCTAACATGGAAACAAATCAAAAAGGAACACATCAGAAGCTTTGGAGTACGGAAGACATACCTTCAGTTATGTCATCAAGTAGCAGCACTAAGAAACCATTTCACGTGAGCGAATATTTCAACAACATTAAAAACATTTTATGTAAGCTCAGTGTCAAATATGAATTCGATGAAAATAAACCTACTAAATTTTATCTAAAAATAAACGAAGCAATTATTTTAAGAACATTCACTAATAATATTGACACATATTGTGCTAATTTTATTAAAAGTAGAAATATTAGTAGCTCAAGAAAGGCTTATTATACATTAGAAGAATCAGACCTAATACAGCAAAGCATAAAAAGAAATTTCAAAAACGAAAAGACAAGTCAGAACAAACAAAATAGTTATTCACCAAAAGATGAGCCAAATTTTAACATTGCTGTTGATGATCGGAATGATCGATTAGGCAACCAAGTTTCTTAATCAAAATTCTAATAGGCAACCACAGTATAACCAACATCTGAGTATGCAACCTCAACAAAAACAAAATTTAATTCGAAATTCAAGTCAGGAAAGAATTATCAAGACTTGAGGCAAGCGATAATACATTTCAAAACCAACAAGAACCGTGGATGTAGATCATCTAAAAATCAGTAATACCCAAGATAGAAATGAGGAGCAAATAAATTCAATTTCTTCTGTTCGATCAGATTTACCGGTAATAGAACTAATGTTTTATAGATACGGGCTCAACGACGAGTTTACTAGACGAGGCAACACTAAAAGAGTATAAAAGAATACCATTGAAGAAAGAAGTGCAATTTAAAACACTTAACGGACACACTACAATAAAATACGAAATTATCACACAATTACCTAAAAAGTTCAATTAAAAGAAATGGATGAGTTGGAAACTTACTACGTTTAAAGACAAACAATTTAATGGGATAATACCAATACTTAACTTTAATGCCAATACTTAATTTTTGCAAGCAATTGTTATTTTAGAAGAAGAATGTTTAGAAATTCATGAAATAAGAACAAGGTTTCTTAATTCATTCCCTTATCAGTATCATAAAATACATCCTCTTGAACAAAAATCTGTAGATCAATGTGTCTTAGAAAAACTTCAACGAGAAGTTATGAATAAAGAAGAAAAGTGAGAAATTTAGGTCCTTAATAAAAAGAAATAAAGATTTGTTCTATCAAGAAGGCCAGCAATTAACACATACCCATGAAATCCCACATGAAATTATTTCTACAACTAGTTCTCTTAAATATTCGAAAGTCTATAGATATCCACAACTGCACGAGAAAGAAATTACTAATCAAATGAGGGATATGCTCAGACAAGGCATTATCAAGAAGAGTAACTCTCTCTATAATTCTCCTTTGTGGATTATACCGGAAAATATGGACAATTCCGGTATAAAGAAATGGAGCATTGTCATCGATTATATAAAGCTCAACGAGGTGACAGTCGATGATAAGTTAAGTTTCCAATTCCCAATATCGATAGTATATTTGAGAAACTTGGAAGGGCACAATATTTCACTACCTTAGACCTGGCAAAGGGTTTTCATCAGGTGCTCATCAAGGAAGATGACAGAAAAAAGACGACCTTTTGGCCTAAAAAATGCTCCTACATTTTCTAACTTTTAATCAAGTCTGTCCTCCGAAAATATATAAATTAGATTCGACGATATACTCATTTTTGGCACCACGATTGAAGAACACAGAGAAAACATCCAAAATACATTCAATAAACTAAAAGAACACAATCTCAAAATCCAAATTGACCAATGTAAATTTTTCTCGAAAGATACCACCTTACCACAAATGGAATAAAACCAAATAATGTTGAAGTCGAAAGCATTCAGAAATTTAAATTGCCACTGACGACTAAGCAAATTAATTCTTTTCTGGGGGTTTCAGGCTTTTATTTCAAATTTATAAAAGATTATGCGAAGTCTACGTTATGATTAAATATTTAAGCAGAACATAAAAATTAACGTTAATGACACAAGTTACATAGACGTTTTCGAGAATTTTAAAAATATACTAACTAACCCACAAGTTTTAAAATACCTTTACGTCGAAAAACGGTTTAACCTCATAGACGCAAGTGACTACGCCCTCGGAGCAGTTCTAAGGGAGACACCATACTTGCTACGTAAGTAGGATTCTAAACGACCACGAAAAGAAAAGAGAAAGAACTACTGAACAACTGCAAAAGAGCTACTTAATCGTGTAGGCAGTGAATTATTTCCGTCCTTACATCTACGGTAGGCAATTCGATTTAACAGCATACCACCAACCTTTGAAATGGCTCCAACGCTGGTTGTTAAAACTTGAAGAATACAATTTCAACATTGACTACATTAAAGGTAAAGAAAATAAAGTGGCAGACTTCATGTGTAGGCTGAATACCGAAATTGGTGAAATAAATTTAAACGCGACAAACGAACTAAAGGATGGAGACAATGCCCCTCAAGAAACGGAAATAATAGAATCTAACCCACAAGACAATGTTAGCGTCGTCTACACAGTACATACACAAAAAGATGAACTGAAAGACTACATTCCAATATTAGGAAACACAGTAGTAAATAGATTTCTTACTCAAATAACTTTATCCAACAATAAAATTCCGGATAATCAACTAACAAATATTAATGAAACAGAAATTTTAGGAAAAGGCAAGATCGTCATTTATTCGGAATAAAATGGACATGAATACAACTTAGTTCAACTGAAATTAATAGAACTATTCGGTACCGCTGAAGCTGAAAAAAGCGAGCCGTCAGTTTAAAAAAGAATTTTCGATTGTACCAAATGGTACAATCCATCCACTCGACGATTAAACCAAAGCCGATCGATATCTTAGAAGATAAATTTCCAAAGTAAATAAAATTAAGAAAGATTGTACACCAACCGGAACCGAGGGTTATGTTAAAAAATACAAAACTTTAAGGCATAAGCAGGAAACTAGATACCGAAAACTAAAACTTGATAATGTCCACCCAATAAATATTAAAAGACGCTTTAAATTTACAGACCAACTTAATACTGACGGTCTTAACGCTGATACTGATGACAATAACGACAACAACCAGAGCAACACTGATGGTCGAAAATATTGAAACTAACAGCGGCTTTACCGAAATTAATTTAGGAGAAGTCCAATTTATCCAAAATTACGACATATCATTTCTCAGATTGGATTCCAGAGAAATTGGCGAATCTTGATTTAGAAAACGGAATTTTAGCCTCAGAACTAGAATCACTCAAACACACTATGTAAAATAAATATATTCTAATTCCACATAAACACAAAAGAGGACCTTTTAATATAATTGGTAAAGGATTCAAATGATTATATGGTACAATGAAAGACAATAATCGTCACAATATTGAAGAACATATGGAGATCATAGACAATAACGTCAGTGACCAAAGTAACAGACAAACACACATTAACGACTAATTCAGCAGAACATTTGTAACTCTAAAAGAAATAATAGAAAGAAAATAACAGAAGAGTTTAATAATTTAAAACAGGGAAATAGAAAAATATTTTCAAAACTAACCCATCGAATCAATTTTCAAGATAAAAATTATTAAAGAGAGCTTAAAACATATTTAGAACAATATATAGCCTCAAGTAGATTAGGAATAATGAGAAATAACATAAATACAACCGAAATAAATAAATATGAAATTGGCTTAGAAAAACTGCAAGCTTGGAACAGGACTGGTCGCAGTAAAGTCACCGATGGCTAGATGAGCAACTTCCAGCGAATGACCCCAATCAGGAGTAAAATCAACGTGACTGTAACTATGCAATTTTGGCAAACGTCTATCCGAGGTCAACTGATTAACTCGAGTTAGCTCAAGTTCAATTCCAAAAGATCGTCCAAAAGAGTCACTACTTAGAGTTTGAGAATTGTAATAAAAAGGAAATAAGTCAAGTATTTGCTGGCGAAAATCGGTTGTTCTTTTCTAGTTTTATTGTACTTCATTTGAACGTATTTTTTTCTAAACACTCTAATGAACTTTCTTGTTTCGCGTACACTGTGCTCTATTTACACGAAACTTACTTTTGAGCCCTCTCTATCTTCGTACGTACTCCATGAATAGAGCTCAATTTTGCAAGTATTTTAGAATTTGCAATATGGTGCTGTATTTAAAATTTCATATGCCTCGACGCATTCGTTTTCATGGTACGAAAGTCTACATATCGTAGATTTTAGCAATTATTGAACCGTAATGGATACTTCCAATGGAACTAGAGCCTTGAAATTGGAAACCTAGCGAGTGTAGTGTGTAAATAAAAGGAAAATCAATAATCAAATGATGTGCGGCTTCGTTTAAAGTGATACCTTGTCTTTTGCTCTTACGCCTCTATATATGCAGGGTATGATGATAAAATTTATAAATAGAATTTAAATGAATAACGTATGTCTTGATTTTAATTAATAGAAACAAGGAGCAAGTGTTGACTAGTCATCAAGCGATATATTTTTTCCTTTGCTCTGCAGATCCCTCGAGTGATTATATATCGATATGCATATATAAATAGACTATCTGCTTGAAAAAAAGATCAAATGGCATTTAGTATAAAAAAAATGAACGCCAAACTAAGATCTAACGCAATCGTCCTTCAAATAGAGCGCAAAAGAAAAGCATTTTTTTTTTTGTAAATATAAAGTTATACAGAACATAAAAACCAAAATTTGTTGCTGAAATATTAATTAATATCTATATAACAGTTTATGAGCAAAACTTAGTGGTACAAAACATTTCAGTTGCTTTGTACTTTTGGAAGAAACACTGAATTGGTTAAAGCTTCGTACCCTTCCCAATTGTTCGTCTTGGTTATATGACTGCAACCTTGGATTATAAATCTCAGTAGCTTTTCCTTGGTTTAGAATAAGTGCAGACTACAGACTAAATGATCGCACGACAAACGAAACTATTTGATTGGTAGTGGGTGCCATCCAATATTCTGCCGATTTCCCTCAAACAAATTGCTACTGGGTAAGCTGAACTTGAAAAGTGTGATAAGCACGGCCTTCGAGTCTGCACTCTCGAAACGCGCGCCATTCTGACACAACAGACTTTTCAGTTTGAAGGGAATCGAGCAGCCCATCAAACTATTTTTTTTTATTTAGCAGGTGGATCTTCTCAAAATTTAAAATTTTTGTTTTACTCATTTGGACGGGGTGGCAAAAATCATCTTATCTCTTTCCTTTCCCATTGTGCAGATTTGTCTTTGTAACTGACAAATTTTCTTTGCTTTCCCCAAAATTAATCACAGCAAACGACTACACAAATGCTATTTCAAAGTGATTTTAAGAATGTGTAAGCATTTTATTGAAATATTTGATTTCTTAATTAAAAAACAAATTGAAGTGTTGTGTTTTTATGCGGTTTTCTTTGGTTTTTTGAATGGAAAAGGTGTACTATTGGCTATGCCGTGAAGAAATCTCGATATCCAGGCGCGCCACTCAGCAAAATGTTCATTTTTCTAAGCGCGAGATAAGTGAGTTTAATAATTCAAATGAAAGTGAACGAAATATTAACCCTTCATCCGCTGTTGTACGAAGAATTAAATCGTTTAAGTCCGGTATTCAAAATGCCTCAAAATTTTCATCTCCCAACGAAATTTTCTTTGGGAAATTTGAGCAATAACTTTTGCCACTGTTCGGCTTTATGTTTTAAAAATGAAACAATTTTAAGTCGTTGTTCTAATGGAAAGTTTTCGCTTTTACCAATTTAAAATCCTCATAAAATCCTCGCTTTGAAGTGTCTTTTCACCGGTTGTCAATACAACAATGTGAATGTATTTGTATCCATGGAGACAAAAGTGAATGCGTTTCCACAAATAGTTGTTCGTCTGCAGTTTCTGGTGTTATTTAACATTCTTCCTTACAACAAATCCCAGTTGATTTTTCACTCAATAGCAGTAATTTGTGCAATTATGTTCCGAGGAAGATTTCTTATTCGGAGTAGTTTTTGTATGATAGAGACACTGTAGTTGGTATTCGGATGCTACATCCAAATAATTCATCTTGAAATAGAGAAATAATGAATATTTTGACCAAAGTTTTTAATGAACGCTCATTACGCTTATAGTTACCAAAAAGTTTGCAGCATTTATGAAGAAGAAAGGTGTAATGCTGAGAATTCTAAAAATCCAAAGCGTTTAGTTTTCACTCGAAGTCTAAATAATGACCTAAGAACAAAATTCTCCCAGTTTGCGATCGTTATGGTAGCATTCCAGCACCACTAAATTTTGTTATATATCCTAATGACCAAAACAAAAGGTCTTTGAAAAGAATTAGCCAGTTTTCAAAGCATTGGGAAAGTCCATGTATGTTATCACGACAATATGCGTACCATCTTAATTCGGACAAAAGGAAATCTGAGCTAGCCAATTATCAAACTCTTTCTAAACTCCCCGATTTACTTACTCGGGTTTTTCACTTAAAATTGAAAGAGTTCTTAAATAACATAATTAAAAAGAATATTGTTGGATAGTTTTTATTATTGAACATCAAAAGCTTGGGTTACCTCATGCCTGTTGTCTATTTACTTTGCCGACAAATTCCGGATCTCTGATAATGTCGCCAAAATAATATGTGCAAAAATTCCTGATCAAAACCATTTTCCAATTATGTTTTATATCAAGTACAATATTTAAAATCTTTTCCAAAGGATACCCAAGATACAGACGCCGTCAAGATTTACTGGTGCCATATTGAACATTAGGAACGACTCAAACTTTCCTATTAAAAATCGCGTTGTTCTCCCTTTTAATCCTTTCTTGAGCCAAAAATTGAATGCTCATATCAATGTTGAGTTATGTTCCAGTGTAAAAGCCATAAAGTATATTCACAAATATATTACCAAAGGAAAATACTATGTAATCTATCTTAATCTAATCTATCTTATTTTAATCGCAGATATTTGAGTTTCCAAGAAACTACTTGATACATTCAGGAACTTCCTATTTATGGCCAATCTCACAAAATATGCACTAGGGTTTGAAAGGAGAAACTGCTTTATCTTGATTCTTTTTTTCTTTAAGAGATCACAGCGTTCAAATAGGATTTTATCTTCACTCATTTCTTCCATTCAATATTCCGGAAATAGCCTTCAATATTGACCCATTTCCCAATCAAAAAAACCACTCCGATCATATTGCCGATTTGTGAGATGCTCTTAATTCTAATTAAAGTGACGTAGCAATGCATGTTTACATGGCTTTGATAAATGACAGTCCCCAGAAATACTTTTATATCGATGGTCCTGGCGGATGTGGTAAAAATTTCATTTACCACGCTCTAATTCAGAAATTAAATCGAAAAAAAATCTTTTCTTTGTGTTGCATGGATAAAAATTGTAGCAACTTTATTATCCTATGGGTTAACCTATCATTCGACTCTTTCTCTGCCTTCAAATTTGGATTCCATTAGTTTGTTTCCCCTTTCCTTCAAAACAAAAATGTTATTTCCTCGAATCAATTGTTTGCCTCATTTGGGATGAAGCCCATATGGCATCAGGAGTTGCTTTAGAAATTATTAATTTCATTTTCAGAGATTTGGTGGGTAATGTTCTCTCATTTGGTGGAAAAATTGCAGTTCTTGATGGAGACTTCCGACATGTTCTCCGTGTGATCTGAAATGGTAATATCAATAATTGCATCATTAAAAAGACCAACCTTCGGCAATTCTTTAATTAACTTCAAGTAGAAAATGATTACCAAGTTGGGTTCTCAGACTTGAAAATTCTACGACAGAGTGCCCGATTAACCCAAATAAATCCACAAACAAGGTAATTGTTCTATTTTATTATATATCCAAAGATATATATAGTTCAGGACATTATTGGTGTCGCATTCACTCTATCATTATGACCATATGCACGTGATTAATAGACGTGTCCTTGCTAGACTAAATTTTGAAGAACTTACTCTTTACTCTTTCGATTCTATGACATGATGACATTATCTCCAACCAGGATGAATTACACTTTCCCGTAGAATTTTTAAAAACACTTAATATTTCAGGAATGTCACCATATAAATTGACCTCAAAAAAAGTGTGCGTTATTACGCACTATTTTGCGCAGTTTTTCGATTAAAAATTGACTTTGCAATTGTGCACAGGTAATTGTTCAAGACTTAAGGCCAAATGTTCTTAAAACCAAAATTATTACTAGTTCTCCTGCACGAAAATTACACTTCACTTCCTGCATTACTTTAGAAACATGAAATGATCCTGTCATTTCGTTCAATTTTCAATATCATCAATTCCCTGTTCGTCTAGCCTATACCAACATTTAATAAATCACAGACACAAACATTTAGCAAGATCGGTCTATATATCCGTGAATTATTCTTTATATATATAAATACCCCAATTTTTCGAGCAGCTTCTTCAGGTTCTTTTACTGGACCAAAACAAGAATATAGCACAGAAGGCGGGGTTACCTAAAACATATGTTGTCGTGAGACCTTAATCTGATGACGTTTTTTTGTGCTGCTTTTTCATCTCGAGACTGTGCAATTTCTGTGTATTTACTTTTGCCAAACTCACATTTTGCACGCTGATCATTAAAAAAAAAGGTGGTTAAAGATAGAATGCAATTTCTTAATATACATTCCTTACAGAGGAGTCGTGAAGTAGTGGTCATGATTTTTGTTCGTCAGCTTATGACTGGTAAAATTCTTATCGCATGTGCATTATTGTAAATAAACATATTAATCTTTTTGATATTTATGTTGAAAAGCATGCTTTAAAAAATAATTTTTTGAGTGTCGAGCATTTTAAGGTTTGTTTGATTGATTTTGTTTTTTGTGTATAATAGAGCTAATTCAGTCTTAATGACAAGAATAAAAAAAAGTATATATGTATATATATCCGTATATATGAGAAAACGCAAAAAGTTAAAATAAAGTAACAATAATTTGATTTTCCACCCTTTTTCGTTTATTTCTGTGCAATTGCACAGTAAATCTTCTAGTTAATATTTAATTAAACTTGCTAGTACAAAAAAAATGTGCAGTCTTTAATTTATATAAAAAAAATTTCAATAGTTTTAGTATACTTTATAAATAAAGTGTTTACAGATATGTTAAGACCAGTATAATCTCAATCCAATATTTAGGGACTTGTGCAGAAATTTCATCAGTCTTTTGAAAAAAGTCAGCCCGGGCAGTCGAGGAAACGGCCCATGAAACAGGATTTAAATCAGCCAGTTTTTGAAATTTTGACTTGAACATTGTTTTACATAATTTTGAAAATATAAATCTTAAAAAATAAGTTGGGGCAAAACTTGTGGTTGGTACGTACGCATTGCCTCCATAATATGATGTTTGAGTTACTAGTGATATAAAGATTTATTGATTTTGATTTTAGCACTCAACGAGTTTCGAGCAAGTTCAAGAATTATTTGATGGATGCAGTTACTAAAGGAGATTGGAGTGATGATAACGAGGATGAAGAAAGCTTGATTGTTTTTCAAAGATGTAAAATAATAAAATACATAAAAGTTCTTGGGAAATATTAGTTCCATTTAGAAATATTTAACTTTAAGGACACTACGTTAAAATTCTTCCATATATTCACTCAGTAGAGGCGCTTCACTGAAAGAATACTTTTGAACCGATTTTCACTGCTGATGCGATTTCCAGTCGCTTCAGAAAAACCTTTTTAAAAAGATAAATAAATTGTCATTATCTAGAAAGGTTACTAAAGTAGACTAGAATTTCGCAGTTTTAATTTATAAAGACGAAAAAGTTTTCAATATTTCGATGTCCATCCTGCTCTACTTTATAGAGAAAACATTTACAAAATTTTTAAGACCGAGATTATCTCAATCGCAGAAATTAATAGAAATCGTTTCGAGAAAAACGCGTTCAAAATTTAAGCAGTATATTCAGGTAGCGCGTGACGCGTTGGAGCGTTCAATTATACGAAAAATAAGAAAATTTCTTCACCACTTATCAAAGTATTAGTAGTAAAAGTTATAGGCTAAATAATAAAAGGAAAAGTCAAAAAGGATAACAGAGCAAGTGCAAAGACCTGAACAATAGGAGACACTACACAAGAAATTCTGAACACTCTGAAGCTCTTCGTAAGGCATGACTCATTAACAAGCCGTAAATCAGTCAATTTTCGGAATTTTGGCTTGAAAATTTCTCAAAGTTTACTATTAAGGAACATATAAAATATGATTTTCTTGATTTAACAAGCTAAAATTTTGATTTAATAATGTCCACAAAAAAAACAACATAGAAACAGAAAAACAACAGATAAAAAGTGGGCTGTCCGTTCAATTACTGACACAGTACAGTCACCCGACGGATCAACACTGAAAAAGAAAACGCTCCAAAATGAAAACAGTTGACAAACACTAATGAAATAAATAAAAAAATGGAAATCTTAAAACTATGTTTTGATAAAACGTTATGAGATCCCATCAATAATATTTATAAAAAAAAAAAAAATCGATCATACTTGATATTTGCAAAGTTCTTAAAGGTTGTACAATTGTTCAATATTCTGTTCATGTTCATTCTTTTTTTTTTTGAATACGACTGAAAATTTCAGAAATTTTTCATTTTCATAGTCAAATATACCCTCTAAATATTGTTGAAAAGGATGCGGGGACACAAAGTAATGTCTAGTCTCCGCAGTGTACATGGGCAAACTAGAGGTTGTTCTGGGTGGTGATGTACAACGGGTTTCCGGTAAATGTAGGTGAGCGGTATATTTTGCGGGATAAACATTAGCAGTAAAAATTTCGCGCAAAATTGACCAGGTCTTCCGGAGTGGTGTACAAAGCGATTGATGTAATTGGTTCTTTTGCGAGTACTGATCCAATTAGGGACTACTTTCGATAACTGATAATAAGATGGAAAAATTCTGGGAAGTAGTGTAGCAGTCAAAGCAAAATTTTTAAGTTAGCTAAAATTGAGATCTTCGGATTCACAAGGTGGTAAACAAATATAGTTTCTTAGGGATTATCTAAATAGGTGAATATTAGTAATTGAAAAGCAGTGTAAATTTCATGGGTTAACACAAGCAGTTAGTCAAAAAGAAACATTGATTGATATCAACTCTCTGAAATGTCCAAAGCTATTGAATTGAATGGTTGTTCGGAAGGTTGATCCGAAAATTTCAGAATATTGTGAAAAGGTTCAAATTTCATGGAATAGACTTAGTATTCGTGTATAGAAATCCATGTGGGTCTATAGGGTGCACAAGGCTGTTGAAATTGCTGGTTGTTAAAAGGAGGTCTAGGGTTGATTTCCGAAAAGTGCGAGAGGGTTTTAAATTCCCGTAAAATTATTCGCATATCCATGAAAAGAGCTTAATAAAAATCAGCTATTGGAAATTGGTGGAATATATACAAATATCACATGGAAATCTTTGATTAAAATCGACTGAAGTCTTCTAGATGCAAAAATTAGTTAATTCTAATGATTGTACAAAAACTTGCTTGGGTTGAGATTGGTTTATGGAGATTTTGAGAGAGTAGAATTTACGTATTATTTTTTTCTATAAAATGTAAACGAATTCATCAAAGCCGGTTGAAATCTGAAATTGTCGTTCACTGAATGTTCAAAATTTCGGGCACGTTTTATTTTATGTACTTTAATCCTACTGCAATGCAAATACTTAAATATAGTAACAAGATATGTATTCTATAATTACATTTGAGAAAAAATATTTTTTATTCTGATAATTGCGAATGCAATAGGAAATCGCTTCTAAATTTTGATCAATATATTCGTCGAATATGAAAAATTATGTGTAAGGAATAGTTGTTATCATTAATTCATACTAAGGATTGGTACCGCTAGGTTAATGTTCGCAAATTCATTTGTCTTTTTATGAAATAATATTCATAATTACAAATATCACTAAACTAAATAGATGCTCGTATATTATAGTATCGAAGGTATATACATAGAACCATATTCAACTTACTCTAGTACTCTTAGTATTGAGCACTTGTAAACGTTTCGCTTATGGCCAAAACAGAGAAGAAAAGGTGTAAAAGTTCTGGATATTAATATATAGTTTAGCTTATGTACTGAAAACCAATAGAGGAAAAGTTTAAAAGAAAATAATTTAATTAAAAGCATAACTCTTATCGGAGATTTTCTGGTATTTAAAAGTTACTATATGCAAGTACACTCTTGAAATAGTTAATTTAAGGTTTCATTTTCTTGAAATTCAGAAAAATAACAATATTCTGAAAACCGCGAGTTCTTAAAAAGATCAGACTTACCTAATTCAAAAATTATCAAAACTTTTTCGACACTTGTAAAAAATGAAATAAATAAATCTTAATAAGTAAGAAAAATAACTAGTACTCATAGTAATGCTTTCTTTTGAAATTATAGTGAATATAAACACAAACCATCAATAATATAATATTATTCGAATTACTACTTTCGAAGAATATATTGAATTATTGAATCATTATGTAACAAATATAATTATCTGCAGTATATTTTCAATATTCAAAAGAAATTTTTTTTTTGGAAGAGGAACAAAAGTTACCACTATTATACGACATTTATTTATTTTTAGTACACGGCAATGTCTGTCTTTGAAGTTCTAGCTATATTTTGGTTTCAAAAATATAAATAAATAGTGACAATTGTAATAACAACAATAGTAATAATAATCATAATAATATAATAGATGTAGTGGTAATATTAAAACAAGGAAAGCATACTTGTGGAAATGTCTCGTACAGTAAAATCCTTTAAGATTTCCTGTCCGAAAAATTATTTATTTTTAGTTTCTATACATATAACTGAAAATTTAAAGCTATTTTTAATTGGCTTACGTTGCTAGAGATTTGAATCCATAGCTTCGTGTTTCTCTTGCAATCCGTTCTATCATTTGGTAGTTCCCAGTTTCTAATTTTAACTAATTACAGTATCGTATTTATTAAACTGTTAACTAGAACCAACACTAAAGAAAATAAATGTACCACTCATTAACGTTTCAATATAATTTTTATTTTATTACACTTTTCGTACACCTTAAATGTCACTAAATTGGAGCTTTACATCCACCTTCCATCATTTTGTGCGCAAGTTCAAATTTAATGGACGTTTCTTTAGTTATAATTGTGTATCTCTATGCTGTCAAATTTGCTTTCACAACATATTTTCAATTCTTCCGAAATATGAATATCCCAAAATATTATTCCGACGAATTATTTTCACTTTTCACAATACCGATTATTTATAATGTCTAAGAAAAAATCGATATTATATTTATTTGTATAGAACGAATTAGAAGTCAATCGACTAATCATTACTTTTACGTTTATATTACTTGCACTCTAACTAATTATTTAATAACTGGAATTAATATGAACTTTTATTGTCCATATTAAATTTTTACACAATGTTACTTTTGCAAGTTATTAATTGAATTTATAAAACTTATATGCACTATTCGAACTTATATATAGATGTAATTGCAATTTGAGTACGAAATTAGCCTACTCGTGTGTACAATGAAACATGTAATCATATCCTATCGTACGGAGAATGGAAACACAGTATTAATCTAGGTTGCAGCACACACAACGAATAAATTAGAGCTTTCTGTTTTCACATTTAGTGCTGTTCATGTTACACATCTCTATGCTAAAATTGTGCTAGATTAGGTACTAAATCTTGCTTGAAAACCTTTTAGATTTAAAAAGTACGAAACGATTCGTTCAATGGTCGTATAAGTAAATTTTTTTAATGTATTTATTAATAAAAATTGTTTTATTTATGCCATAAAGTTTAGACAAATATTGAAAAAAAAAAAAAAAACTTTAGTTTTTCAAGTTAAAATGTCATGAACTTTCAGAGAAAATCAATATAATTTTACCTCTCGATGCACTGGATCTTAGGTATTGAACATCGATATTGTCCTGTTTGAAAAATATTACCTTTATTTTCTATTCGTGTTTCAAAATATTTGGGAGTACAAACTTCATAAACTTATAATAAATTTTGCGTTTCTGGGTTTTCACAAAACCAAAAAAAAAATGAAATAATACCATAAATGAAAACAGAGAAAAAAGACTGTAGTATATACTGGTAAATTCTATGAAGTGTATAAATTTAAAAAAAGATTAACTTTTTCCAAAAATCGCGTATATAATCATACTTAACTGTTCATGTTTTACGTTTTAGTTGTTGCAATATAATCAAAAAGGTGTTCAATTAAGGTATAGTAAAAAAAACAAAAAAAAAACAAATTTCTTTAAAAAATTCAAGGATAACGAATGTATCCTTTATCCTGGGATATCCTGAAATATACCTTTTTTCTGAAATTTTTGGCCTATTTGTCTGCAGAAGGATACCAATGTTCCAAGTTGTCAGTCAAAGGGTCAGTAGTTGAAAGATCGTCAATATTGTGGTAATTTTGCGACTCGAAAATAATTAATTTTGATGAAACAGTGTAGAGCATATAAATTGCATAATATATTATTATAATATGTATAGGATTTTAAGATATACGAAAGAATAACATTTTTCAAAAACTTCAATACAGGCATACTTAAACTTATTGTAAAATTGCCAAAGAGGGTAATTAAAGTTATCAAGTTAGAATACAAAAAAGGATTTCTTTAATTAAAACAAAGTTTAATGATAACGCATTTATAAATAAATTCTGGAATATCCTTCAATGCGGTGAATTAATTGCCTTTATTTGTTTTGTATGTTTTGGCTTATTCGTGTGTAAACGGAAGACAAAGTTTAAAGAAACAATTTTTATAAATTAATTATTAATACAGGCTATCTAAAGAGCCTGTATCTGAAAAAATGTCCAGGAAGGACTTTCTTTTTTCTTTAAGTCAAGTAAACCTTTATGCTTAATTTTCATTGAATTTTAAAGGGGTACGCAGATCGAGCTGTGAAAAGGATTCTTGTTTCGGTCGACCACCTGGTCAATATTTTAACCATTTGCAGACTGAGATCTTTCAATGAAAAATTTAACTGATTATTCTATAATTATGTTACTTTGTTATTGTGCGGAAGCGTTTAAAAAGCATAAATTATGGTAGGTGTCGCCGCTGAAGCGACAATCGACCGCAAAAGGTTAATAAAAACTTGTCAAGTATGAAATCCCAGTTAACTATTTACAATATATTTTTTTCCGTACATGTCATTTTTTTCTGAGTTTACTTCCATATTTCAAACATTATTAGCATTAATAGAATGGTTCAACTAAAAGTTAACCGAATTTTTTATGTTTCTGACTGTTTTTGGTGGAATTTTACAACTTTTCATCACGACATGGTTTTAAAATTTCCTCTTTTTATTTACTTGATCAGATTTTGTAATTTTTTTTTCATTTTGGGTTCACGTTTTTTTCAGTCGGATGATTGTATCGTAGAAATAGACGGAAAGGCCACTCTATCTGCTATTTTTCTGACTCTAGTTGTTTTTTTGTACATTATTGATCCTTTCCACCTGAGGGTTCTGCGGAGGCACCATTGAATTTATGTCTTTTAGGCGCATCAGTAATGTACTGCACCAAAGAAAACAAAGAAAAACATATGTGTAGTATGTATAACAGTCATAGTTCATAGTTGGAGTTTTTGCCTCAACATTCAATTTTTTTTCTGCTTATTAAAATTATGTTTTCATTTCAGTATTATTAACTAATTTTTCTGTCGTGCATTGCATATATATAGGCGTAAAAGCTAAAGAGTAAGGGATAAATTCAAAGGAAGCCAGACACTATGTTTCAAATTTTGGTTGAAATTTAAAATTCCACGAACCTTAGGTAAATGGGTTACTAAATTAAAGAGCGCCTTCTGAAAATTTCAGAAAAAGAAAAACAATTAAAAGTGGATCAAACATATCCAAGAGTCAACAAATATATAACGACTTCCATTTAAAAAAACACCTATGGACTCTTGTTTTTGTCAGCTCTTTTGGTTACTCAAATTGACCCCTAAAATTAGGATTGTTTTAAAAAAGAACTATCTTAGACGTTTCAGTGTTACGGTAATGACCCGTTACAGTGTTAGTTTTTTTATAGATAATTAATATATATATCTTTATCCAATTTAATGAATTTAGAATGTTAGAATCAATAGGGCGAATGCATTTTACCAGGTTATTTTTCGAATTTTTCTTTTAACAAAATGTTCTACATTTTTGTTGAAGGAAATAATGTGTGCTTCATTGTAAAAATATACATGCATCATGAAACTGTTTTAAAAGAAAATATATGTACTAATAAGCGATGCATAAAGACAAACAAATAAAAGTAATAGTCTTTAGTAGTATAGATATTAGGGCTTTGGATTAGGCTGCGGTGCTTTCTGAGCCGTGCAAGTGGTGAATGCGTGGGAAAAATATAGCGCCGCATAAGCATAATGTGCCACATTGTTTGTTAGCAGTAGTAATGTAATGTTTAGTAGTTTTGCCCCGGAGCACCGCCAGGGATGTTTTCGTCAGTAAGAGCATTTGGGTATGGAAAACTGTTGCTTTCGCGGGAACTTTGTTTGACTTTGGGAAGACCGTCGGGTTCGGGTGTCATCTTCATTATATCTCATATCTATGTGTAATTTTTATTATCTATTAGGGTGTAGGATGGTAAGACTAAGAATTGGATTGTTTTGGTTCTCGTACACCCCGCGTGTAAGGTGACGGTGATAAGCCTTCGCATGTGGTCTGGGTCAGTGGCTGTGATATTTTGTAAGCGAAATGGTCATGGTCGGTGTTGATAAGAGTTTGGCGGAAAAGGCACCACATGTAAGGTGTCGTCACTTTTAGTTCAAACTACTCAGTACGAAGTTCCAATCTGCAATGATATTTATTCCTAATCCTTTACAAAAAAAATTATAGCACCTATGCCATGTAATGAAAATAATGGGTTGACATGTTGCGAAAATGCCGATACAAGATGATAAAGCACATAACATCTCCTCCCTTAGACGAAAAATTAAGGAGTTGGAATTAATCTGGAGTGGAAAATATCTGGACATTATTATCTTTAAGGGAAAATATTGATAGTCTACAAGATATTCTTCTCGTAAGAGAATTGAGTCCGACAGTGGGCACTAGCAGATGATCATATTATTGAATTGGAGAAAGGAAGAAATTTTCTACACTTTTATTATCACTTTTTTTTTCAAACAACCGTCACCTTCCAAAATATTAATATCCGGGATAAAGTTCTGACATGTGCTGACAGTAATCCCTCTAGCTGTTAATTGGTTCAGTTTCGCGGAGGGTGAATGCTCCTGTCTTCTGAATAAATTAGTCGAAGATTTGAGTATCAGAAAAGTCAACCGTGATTCAAAGCTGCTTAAAATGAAAATCCATTAGTTCTTTCTTAATGGTTGGCATATGTCAAAAGTTTCTTTGAAGACATAAGATTAACAATAGCTACGAATTTTCGTTGAAGTCGAATAGAAGACCAAGAAGCAAATAGAAGACCAACAGCAGGACCATGGACCATCTTGGTCTTGATATTATTCTTACATTGTCTCGGTATAGTTAAAAAAATTCTGCTATCTTGCACTTTTGTATTATGTAGTAATGAAGTAATAAGCATTTACTTGTTTTTGAGAAATCACATTGATTTTATTTGATTTTCATTTAAGCGTACAGAAATTAAAATTTGTTAAACATTACTATATAATTGGTTGTTCAACCTGTAGGGATAGATGGTGATTGCCAGACTGACCTCGCTTCTCTTTAAGTTGATTTACAATTTACATCTGTTGACGTTTGTCCGGTTGAGGAAAGTTTTGCTTTTTTGCAATCTGCTCTGTTAGGCCACCTTGTGTTTTGCTTTCTCTCCGTCCATTTGTTAACTATTTTAGTTATGAACAACGGCACTATTCCTATCCAAGCTTCCGGGCTTATCATTATCATAGAATGCTATGTTTTGCCACCTCAACGGCAACTTTATTGCCTTCGATGTTGTGGTGACCAGGGATCCAGATAATCGATACATTATTGCTTCGGGCTATATGATGTAACGAATCGATACATTCGCTGACTCTAAAGGTTTTAGTGCAGCCTGGCTGTCCGAGTAGATAAGTACAGTCCGTTTGACACGAGCGTGTACGGAAAAATTCAAAATAGGACTTGGGATAATGAATTGAAAAAAGTAAGTAAAAGTAAAATAAATAAGTTGTCCAGTATCAATAATTTACTGGTCTCTCCGAGGCACGCTTTACTACTTTAATAGCATAATATGGAGACAAAGGCACACATATAAGTCGAATTTGACGAAATGATTGCCTGACAATCCAGACCTTCTTTTCTCGGAGCTTAAACTTCATCAGTCTCCAAAAATTTTTTTAGTGCCCACACATTTGCAGCCGGCAACTGCTATGGCCAATCTAGTAAATCAATGTAATTTTTTTGTTCCCAGGCAGTACAAAGATGACTCCGATGTTTCGGGTCATTGTTTTTTGTAGTAGACAATATATGTTTCTTCTTGTAAACCACCTTTGAGTAGGTGGAATTAAAGCCTTCTGATATATTTTGACCATTTTGCAAACTGCCAAATCCGTCTTGAGAAACAGCCCCAAACGTGCACCTTTACCGTTTGACGGTCCGCTCGATGAATCTGTTGGCGCGGGTACACCAGTTACAATTGATGGAAGAACGTGTCCAAAAAGAAGCTTCGTCTGAAAATAATACGTTGTCCTAATCGAGGTCCAAATTTTCCTTTGCTCAAGAAAGTCTCTTTTCAATGTGTTTTTCGGATAGTAACGGTTTCTTTATTATACTACGAAATTTCATTTCATGAGCCAGTAAGCGTCTTCTTATAGTATCACATACCACATTTAGATCCTTAGACCGCCAAAACATTTGCGCACCACGTAATGATAGGCAAGAATTCTTTTAAAATCGTCCTGTCCTTTTTCGTGGTTTTTTGCGTGGAGCTACGATCCGGCAGATCATCGATATTTTTTACATCAGAATAGCATTTCATCAACTTACTAACAAATGTCTTTGACTTCTTCAGCCGGAGTAGCCGCTCCGTATGACATTTTCAGTCCTTTCGAATGCAAAACAAAAATACGGCTTCGTAACGTGATGCGTACGCGGCAAATGTCAATTTGTGGCAGAGATTGTGCAACTAAGGCTCTCTATACAAAGCATCTCAGTGGAAGGGTCTCATTATCCATTCAAACTAGCCCTCTAACGGTTTCCAAGAAAAAGTTTCGTCGTACACGACACACTTGTAAAACAGACTGCATTTTTGTTTTCAATGTTTTTTGCTCGGAATTTGCCGACACAGTGCTTGGAATTCTGACTTCGATTGAAGTATAATTGCTAAGGTATCTGTAGTTGTGTACATTCTCTATATATCCAGCACTGACCTATCTTTATACCAGATTGACTTCTTGATGATGGTATTTCTGTCGTTTTCTTCCCGAAATTCATTCATTGGGAATATTACCTTGAATTGTTTATGTGGGTCGACTATCAGGATTGATCGGTGCATGAGTTTATCTTGTTGTCAATTATGCCAAGATAGTTGATATTGCCAATTATGCCAAGGTAGTTGATACTGTCAATTTAGCGAATGATTCTCCTAAATATTTTCAGGGTCTGCAAACCTTCCAGCTTGCGCCTATTTGTAAAGACTCGTGCCGAGGTCTTTTCCGCATTGATTGAAAGTTCCTCTCTTGACACCACTTCACCGTTAAGTCTGCTAATAAGGTCACCAATAAATAGACGCGATAGTAGTAGAAATACCCCCCTGCGGAGGAGATCCTCTGGCTACTAATTTAATGGATTCGTGGTTTCCGGTCCTGGTGGGCACAGCACGATTTTTTAACATGTTAATCTATCTAGCAATTGTTGAGTTAATGCCTTAATTCAGCACAGCAGAGCTAAGTACTTGCGAGGGACTTTTGCTTACTATGGCCTTCTCTATAAAAGTCACTGTTCGATGTAGAGCAAATTTGGTGGAATTTCCTTTCTGCTATGCATGTAGAATTCCATACAATGGGAGCTCAGATGTATGGTGTTCGAGCTGATGTATTCGTTCATTACCTTTTTTAGTGTCCTCATAAAGAAAGGTGTTGCTCTTGTCATGTTTGGAAATAAAGGTTATTCTGGCTGTTTTCCAATTACACGGCACGTGTTCGAAGGCCAGAACAGCTCTCTAAAGCTGGATTAGTGATTCGCTATTGAAAGGTCTAGCGTTTTGTAGCATGGCGGGTAAAATCCAATCCCTCCCTGGACTTTTTTAGGGTAGGAATGAGTTAATAGCCCATTTGAGTTTTTTCTCAGAAATCGTTGATCGGGCCGTACACCGGTCCCGTCCATCCGATTCGTACGATGTCCTCAGTTCCATCTTTACAATCAAGAAAATGGGTTTCTAGAAGGCCGTCATCAATGTACATTGCATACATACATTTGGTAGCTGCAGCGATTCCAATTGTATAGTTCAATCTTTAGTTTGGATTTAGTGTATCCTAGCTGATCCTGTAATGTTTTCTATTTCGGCGAAGAATTTTTTCCAGTTCAACAGTTTGGTTAACTTGATGTATTTTTTTTGTACTGCTTTTGCATAGAATTCCGACACTCCAATGCCAAGTAAGTTTTGAAATGTTTCGCCCTGTTGAATTGTTGCCGTATGTTTTCCTCAGCAGACCGATATCTTTATTCCATCATAACTATTTAAAAGCACCCTTTCTATGGAGTCAATCATGATGTCCATGTCGTCTACAGTTCCGGTCTCAAAGTTAAGAGTCACGATGTCCGAGCCCAGTACTTCCCCGAAACGTGTCCAGTTAGTTTTCCTTGAGTTTCAGCCTTGGATTTACAGTCTTGCTCTGCATGCACCTGAGACCTAAGCGAGTTTGATATGATCCTATGGTCGGAAGTGAGTATGCCATTAGTTACCTCCCAGTTAGCAGTGTGCTCTATGAGTTGGAATCGCATACTACGTAAAATTATTGGAAGTCTTTTCGCCGTGCTGTACTCAAGAACGCCTCAGCTCACGAATAGGAGGAGATTCAACTAAATCATATGCAGATATGATGATACGAAGATTATGTCCTTATGGGAGTTCTGGGCCTAATTGTACACAAAACTCTACCTTTTATCTGGCTGAGCCCTGGAATTTGGTAAATCCAAGATTCTTGTATAAATAATATTTTTATATGCCCTCAGCAAATGTTCTGCATAGCTCAGCAGAAGCCAGCCTGCTATGTTACAAGTAGATCTGTAAGATATTGAATAGAATCGCCACCAAGGTTTACTCCATTCCTACCTCGTACGTACGTATCATTTATCCTCATCCACAAAGGCTAATCTTTGTGAACCGGAAATCTTGTCACGATCATATACGGTAATCTTAGCTCCCTCCCAAGGGTCGTTTATGCGTTGGACGCATTACTTCAGTCAAAGTTTAGACTCAACGATTTTGCAGGTGATAGAGAAATACACTCTATCATCTGGCGCTTTGCTCGATATTCCGATTCCGCGGAATCCCAGCACAAATCCATCCTCGTCCAGGCTGAAGTTCAACCTTTTCAAAATGTTGGTTTGTTCCGTACTAACCAAGAATTCGGAGGCGTCGTTTGAACCAAGGACAACTTTGAGGTTATTATTATATATACGCGACCTCAACAAAGGTTGCTTTTAGTACAGCTTTATTGGTTTGTCGCTTTGGCTTCATTTGCATCTTCGCTCGTTTACTAGCCTATCTGTCACAAGGAGGTGTTTTTGTGGGTGATAATTGTCGTTTGGGTGTACTTCTAATTTCCAGTCCTGAGGAGGACGTACTTTTATTTTCTGACAGAATTTTCGACGTCATACGAAGAGCCTTCTACCTGGCATCGATTTCACAGCTTGTTTCATCGATGATCTTATTATCTTTTCTAAATCTCCTGAAGACCCTACAAACCTACAAACCATTTTCAACATCTTGCATCAAAATAACCTGCCTATTAATCCATGCAAAAGTTCCTTTGACAAGAGACAAGTCAATTACCTAGGATACCGTATTAGCAAAAGTGAATTTACGGCTCTATCAGACAAGGTAGAAGCAATTTTCACTTATAAACCCAATAGACTATCTCTGATCTTCGACGTTTCCTATGTTTAATTATTAACGCCGCTGCATTCAAAGAGCGCCCACCATGCAAACACCTCTCAATGAGCTCTTGAGGAACGCAAGAAAATGTGATAGAAGCAAGATCAATTGGATACCTGAGTTTAAAGCTGCTTTAGAACAGCATAAGTATTTCTTTAGCCGTTGTATCTGTATTCTTGTTGCCATCAGCATCTAGTGCTCCGTCTATGGACGCATGTGAGCGTGCCATTGGTATTTCCTTGGAGTAATATGGGGGTGGAGATTGGAAAGCTATTGTTTTTTTCTCAAGGGAATTAAGCCCAACCGAGACCCGTTATAACACGTATGACAGGCAGCCGTCATATGTTGGACGGACGACTGTTTATTTTCAAGATTGATCACCGCTCACGCTTTCGCCCAGAGATTGGACAAGGCTTCTCCTGGGCAGTTTAATCAACTCAATTTCACTCCACAATTTACCACTGAATAGTCTACGTGAAGGGTGAACAGAATGTTGCGGCTGATGCTCTCTCCAGACTCAACGCTATCAATATGCCCACAGCATTGGACTTAACCATCCAAGATTTTCAACTCAGCGGCCGGGAGCTTTAGGAGCTTATTAACGCCAATAGAATCTGGCTGCATTCATCCGTATCTTCCTGAGTCTTTGCGCAAAGAGGCATTGGACATTTCTATGGCCCTGCCCATCTTAGTGGTCGAACAACCGCTCATCATCTGAAGGAGAAATTCATTTAGCCTGGCATCAAACGAGATGCGCACCACTGGTTGAGAAAATGCGTTCCAAGCCACAATCGCACCGATCCTTAACATATTGAAGTGCCGAACAATTGTTTTAAACATGTTCACTTGGACATCATTGAGCTCCCTGTGGTAAATATACTTCGCTACTGCCTTTTACAATGATTGATTCCTTCTCACGCTAATCGGTAGCAGTCCGATATAAGGTATAAACGCCTGCATTATCTCCACGGCCTTCTTCAATCATTGGGTTGCCCTGGTTAACACAATATGAGTCTGGGTTGTTCACTGCCCTGGCTCGCATGGTTGGTGCGCATCGTATTCATACAACACCTTATCATCCATAGTCAAACGGACTTGTTGGGCGATGTCATCGCATCGTCAAAGCTGCCCCCATATGTGGTGCTCCTACTTCTTGACCACAATTTTTACCATTAGTTCTTCTTGGTCTTCGTACCTGCTTTAAGGAGGACTTTAATAATTCACTATCACAGCTTCTGTATTGTACAGAACTTCCTGTGTTGGGTGAATTTTTCATCACACAAGAACTTCCTACTGATCCAAACTTCTTTTTGGACAAGTTCTAGGAATTCATGAGAAAAGTACGACCAACTCCTAGCGTACACCACACTAAATCTTGTTTCTTCATATAAAGGGATTTGTTTTAGCGATGATTAAACAGGTGAGCTAAGGCTTCTTCCCCTTAATGAAGCTTTGGAATGCGAATAGATATAAATTCAAAAGTTTTGGCACAATGAATATATGTATACTTTTAATGAATCACTCATAAATGAAGTGATCCATGGTGGGTTTTTGTATTGATGTTAGCATTTATGTGAAATATTTTTCAATTCGGTAAGTAAAAGTTCATCTGCTAAAACCGGAACGATAACATGTCGCCCTTTTAATGTTTGTAGCTATGTAACTACGTGTGTTGTGGAAGAAATTCTGCGGACAGCCTGGCTTGCTGCCCGTCCTGGCGGTATGCGACAGGCGAAAGCTTGTAGGCCAGCTTGCCGAAGTGCGGAGGGGGGAGGGGGGGGGGGGGGGGGGGGGGGGGGGGGGGGGGGGGGGGGGGGGTGCAGGGCGAATCTCCGAGTAATTAAAATGCTGATGCAAATAAAAGCAGTTCACTTTGGAACGCACCTTCCAATCATTTTGCCTGTAATAATTTTGCGATATATTTCGGTAAGCACCTCCTCGGTACTGTTCCTCGGACGGAATCTACTTTTGCTTTTTTTGTGGTCAGAAAACACATATTCTTAAATCACGGATGGACACGCTTAATCGTACTAAATGTAAGCTAAAAGCTCGCAAAAAAAACGTCTCTGCATTAGGTCCATAAATAAATTGCGAAAAGTGGGAAAGCGACGAAAAAAGCGTTTTCTTTATATATTTTTTTTTCTTTCCTCATTTCTTCAGCCCGACTCTCCAACTCGCGGTCTCATTTCGCGCTTTTTTCTTCTCTCCGGCCCATTTGTCCGATCATCTTACACGGTCGGCCCGCTAGGCAGATCACGCCATCAGTTGGTCCGCTAGGCAGAATCGCTCCCTCTTCTTCTTTCGCCTGGTACACGGTGAAACAAGTCTGCTTGCCGATGGCCCCATCCGCTCCGAGCAGATCTCTAAGATAGTCCACAGAAGGTAACATCATGTATGTGTTATACATGATAATCTACCACCGAGTTGATTTTGAAGTGCTGTGATCTCGTGAATCGGTTGTTGAATTTGAAGAGGAGTATATAAGTTTTAAATGATTCATATGAATATTATTTCCTCATCTTCATATTTTACCATCATTTTTTTCTCATAGATTTTTATTATTTCTTAAACTTCTTATAAAAACACTATTCCTTAAGTAAATACTATCTTTCATTTTATAAGGGTGCGTAAAGGTATTCCGATCGTAATTAATTTTAGGGTTTTGTTTTACATGGGATTCTTCTACGATTTGATAGGAGTGATTTAATTTATATTTTAACAATACGATCCATTTAATACAAATTCTAGGTTTGAAATAACATCAGTCAACACTATAGGTTTATGTTCAAATATAACATGTCACGAGGAGTAGAATGTAGTGGAAGAATGAATATGAAAACTTTTGGGATCCAAGCAATCCGCCCGGGAACCGAATGTATTTTTTTTAGGGAAAAATAAATTAGCCCAGTCTTGAGGCAACCGCGAAAGCATCTAGCAGCTATTTGTAAAAAGGCGATTCCCGTTCGAATAAATTCAATTGTGCAGGTAGTCGCCCCATTCCTTTTCTGCAGACGGCTTTTCTACATATGTATGTTATAGGAAAATATTGCAAGAAGAGTATATTTATACCAACCTGTTCTTTTTTGTAATAGTTGAGATAATCTTTCAGGATAGAATGAGGGCGTTCTAATGCTCCACTTGACTGTGGATGATATGCGGTATCACGATTATCAAGTTGAATATGAAATCGGTACCCAGAAGATTATCATAAAATTAACAACGTTGTGAATGCCTATCCCAGCATCCTGATTCTTTAAAGGAATTGTGTATAAAAATTTGGTCAAATCAGCTTTTGTGGTAAGGATATATCTACATGTAAGTCAATTTTTGTGGCAGAAACCCTACAGTGTCAAAGCCTAATTTTTAAAATGATTGGTTACAAGTTCTGGTATTTTTCATCCGTATTTTGTACGTCTTTCGTAAGGCATTTTTTGTCTGACACGACTAGTATTGTTTAATATATTTTTAATGTCCTTTAGTATTCTGTGCTATTTGTAATTCTAATTAATGCTTCTCATCATTCTGTAGTAACAATAGTGGCCAGAAATGGGAGAATCATGATTTTCTTTTAATATTATAAGAATCTGCTCTTCAGGAGGATTAATAATGATATCTTCATAAATAGTTAAACTTGTTTTTAAGTTTTGGATTACAAACATATGATAACCTTACATTTTTACAATCCGCGTGGTAGACATCTTGTCGGGTTGCGGAGGCTTAGGGAGGATGATTCAATCGGCATAGCCAGTGGGGACAATTGATTTGAAGGCTGGACCTTTCACGAAAAACGAACAAGTGCAAACCAAGGTCTTCTGTCCATGAAATCCAGGATTTCATGCGTACTGTGCCTATTGGATGGTTTGTAGGCAGAGAGTAATATCAGCCGTATTCTATCGGCGTCTTCGTGATACTTGTCCGCCTCAGGGAATAATCATGAACGTACCATGGTCAAAAACTTCTGCCATGGTGGCCCTCCCTTTCACAAATAATTGTGAAAATCGGATGAGTATCGCCTTGTCGAGAAAACGACTGTAAGAAACAAAGTTATAAATAAAAACAACCCTCTCTTGGTTAAATCGTGGCCCCCATAAAAAGCAAAAAACTTCTGCCTACCCGTACAGGAATAGGGAGGCTCCCAACCGCATAAGCGTTTGATAAGGACACCATAAGGCCGGCAATCAGAAATCAAGCTGGCGCTCCTCGGGCTTCTTCGGCCAGCAATAGGGCTAGCCAGCACCTGTTTCGAAGGGTGCCTCAGTAGAAACTATGGCTACCGAAACTATTTACAGTGCTTTCATCTCTTCCGCCGAAACTTTTGGTACGAAAACTTGTCCGAGGTCCCTAAACCAGGACCGAGTACTTCAAAGGTACATCTGCTCGCCTCTATAAAAAGCTCCACGCGACACTTCAACCCGTCCCTAAAGGCTTCTAGAGAAAGATCGGTAGCTTAGAAGTTGGTAGGAGTTAGACAATCTTGGGAGAATTGCTCGAAAAACTGGAGACCCTACCGCCATTGGAGGAAGATAGCTCAGTCGACTTCCAGCGCACTGAGAACCTGTTGATGTTATCGGACGAGGATGCCGGGAAGACAATGGTGGAAGCGTGCTTGTGTACAGATTAATCTCCACTACTTCAAAGCAACAACAACTACTCTCTTCTTCCGCATATCACAAAAAGGAAAAGAAGTAGCCCTAATCCAGGAACCCTGGACCATCGGGAATCAGGTCTGCGAGATCATTTTTCCGGGTTACAAGATATTTTACACAGGACAAGGAAAGCCTTCATTTTTGCTAATTTCAGCGATGCAGATACGGTGGTTATGGCCCTGGAGGAGATCCGATCTAGGACCATCTGGTTTGTCTAAATTTACATGACTCATGATTACCTATAATCTGGTCTGGAAAGGACTGGCTTCCTTCATGCCTGCCTAACTGCTGTATACTAATACATTAGTGG
Source organism: Proctacanthus coquilletti (assembly GCA_001932985.1). Classification (NCBI taxonomy): domain Eukaryota; kingdom Metazoa; phylum Arthropoda; class Insecta; order Diptera; family Asilidae; genus Proctacanthus; species Proctacanthus coquilletti. Next base: position 109,373 of record MNCL01000257.1, read on the forward strand.
CTGGTGACTACTTGTAGTATATCCCCCCTTTTTAAGATAGCAGATTTAATTCATTACTCTATTAGATTCATTATTCCGTAACTGTTTTAATATTGCAGAGGGACGGTTTTCTTACGATTCTCCCGCTTCTAATGCCCCTAATGGATACGAGCCCCCTTTCGAAGATTCTTCTTCCAGACGTACGGACATTGCTGTGGGTTCTTTGGTAGACTGCGTTTCTGTTGGACACGTCGTAGGGTCGTTTACTTTTTTCAATGATGGTGCGCTATCTGCTAAATGGAGGTTAAGTCCCGCACCTGTTTCATATAGAGGTGAGGTAAAAGTCTTCCGCTTGTTTTCGTTTATTTTGTCCTTCGACTTCCTACAGCGTATCTCCTTCGATCCTCTTTGAATGAAAATTGGATCGGGCGATGGGTAGTTGCATTCTCATACGTCATGTCATAAGGTGTTCGGCAAGGTAATGGCCATTTCAAGGGCGCCGCTCGATACAACTTTATAGCTAAGTATGGCTTCGAAATTTCTTTCAGCTGTGCTTTAATTGTTTTTACAATGAACCCATTATTTTGCGGGTAACAAAACCTTGATGTGGTGTGGTGAAAATTGCATTAAGAAGCAAAGCGACTAAAGTCCGCAGAGGAAAGTTGCGGGCCAATATCGCTCCGCAGGATATTCGGTATTCCACGTCGGACGAAAATTTCCTTCGTGTGTTTGACTACGCAAGCTGATGATTGGCCTTCTAAAACTGCTGTTTCTGGATTTCGTGTGTAAAAATCGGCGACGATAAGGTATCGTTTGTTGCCTAAAATGATATGAGACAACGACCTCCAGAGGACGCTCTGTAATTTTGGACAAGATTAATGATTCGTTCCGAGGTTCTTTCTTATCGATGCAATTGTGACATTTGTTGATTTATTCTTCATTGTTTTGTGATCATCCGGGGCACCAATCTGATGCCCTCATTTCATAACGCTTTTTTTATCACAATTCTCGAGCCGTACATGAGAAGACCGTCGTTCAGCGATAAATTGAACCTTTCATTCCAGTACTCGTGGACTGGCGTGTATGCCTTTTCCGGCTATCCCTGTATACTGCATTCAAGGACGGTCTATAACTGTCTGTTCTTCGTTTGAGCCTCCTGTATTTTTCGTATTTTTTCGTTGGTTGCTGGCTAAAGTGACAGAGTGTTTATTACATATACCCCTTTGTTTTCCTCGATATCGGTATGATCCTCTTTTTCCATAGGATTATGCGGTAGAGCATTGGCAGAAACAAGCTGCTTTCCGGGAATATAATTTATGATGTATTCATTGGCATTCTAAACCTTTGTAAACGAGGATAAAATCATTAAGGTTTTTAGTAGTAATGATTGAGATTTGAAGGGTTTGTGCCACGTCTTTATATTAAAGTGCATTGTAGTAAGGTAATCTTTGAATCTTTTAGATGTCCATGCGATCGCTAGTCCTTCTTTTTCAATCTGAGCAAGTCTAGGCCACGGGTCTCAGTTGGCCGCTTTTATTGGCCTGTTGTAAAATTCGCCTTAGGCCGACGATGCGTCCACAGACGTTAGCAATCGTTTGACTTCTTGAAAGGATGCCTGATGATTTTTATTCCAATCAAGCTGAGCGCAGTTGCTCAGTTGTTCAGAGGCCGGAATCTCAAAGACAAATTTGGAACGAATTTACCTAAGTAGTTCGCTAATCCCTTAACCTTCTGAGGTCAACTATATTCTTCGCACGATGAAATTCTCGTATCGTTTCCACTTTGCTCGTAGGTTTATTTGGTGCCATAATTTCTGATCGAGGACCCAAATAATAGCATGGCACCCATATAGGACAATATATTCCAGATAATCCTTAAAGAATGTTCTGCATACTGAGGAAGGACACGGAAACAAATTCTCTCAAATCGAGTAAGAAGCTGGCATTTTCGAGCTAATTTTGTTTGCCAGAACCCCGAGTTCGCATGGCCAAAATGGGATACCAGCCAATTGCGCAAGGGAATATCGGATGTCGGCTGTCGCCGATCACCACTCAGAAAGTTCCCTTACCTTTCTCATCACTTTTTGTTTTACATTTCGTCTAATTTCGCTTTTAGTTTCTCCAACAGCGGATTTGACACTCTCCGTGCAGAGTGGATTGCGTGAGTAAGTATTTCTCCGATCGTTCCTGTTAACGTACGATTAGATTTTGTAGTTTGATAGTTCTGATAATTCATATTGTGTCCAAAGCAATACATTTACGTCATGAACTTCAATTGTGTGTTGTTTACTCCAGATATTTAGAGGTTTGCTCGTAAGTAGAGAGAGGGGCGGTTTGCAAGGCTCAGTTGCAGGGAAGGAGGATATGTTTGAAGTTAAATTAGGGACAACACAAATTTTAATGGTCACTACGGCTTTTCTGAAAGTAGAACATACGTCTGGAGCTTATATAAGAGGCATAGGTGGATAAATTATGTGAACTGTTTGGGGAGGAGTGTTAAAAGCCTCGCAAGATTTAATGAAAAGCTGTTTTAAGACGGAGTAATCGGTAGCAAGACTTTTTTGTTGTATTGGGATCATCATTTTACCCTCAATGCAGACAGAATCAGACTTATCATGTAGGTAAGCAAGGAATAAATGCACGTTGTCGTAAATTTTGCAAAGTTCGTTTCTTGTTCTGTGATTATTCTCTTGGGAATGCGGTAGCGCGTGACGACTTTGTCGAAGAAAATTTGCGCTATTGTAACCGCCTCCGTGTAAGGTATGGCATACCAAGTAACGAAATTTGTTAAATTGTTCTGGAAGGTTAAAATGTATGTTTCCAGATGTTGACCCTTCTAATGGTCCCACCATAACTAAACCTTGTCGAAAGGTTTTTCTATGATAGGCATTAGGCACTGTGGCGAGAACTTCATCTTCTGGCACTTTTGGCATTCTTTTGTATAGTTTTTTATGTTCCGTAGCATATTTTTTCACCTGTATTGGCGTTTTATACGCTTGTAGGTTTTGCCCACACTTTGATGGCCTCCGAACAGGGAATCGTCATAATCATGTAAGATGGTCTTGATTTCGTTGAGGCTGGAAATATCCTCAAGGTTTTTTTGTGGTGCATCTACTTGTGGGACTGGGTCTGCCTCCACAGGTGGGATTTTTACTTCAACTCTTTCAGGGCTTTTAGTAGCCTGAGTTTTTGTCTCGTCTTGAACCTATGCTTATTTTGTTTTAGAGGCCTCGTTTTCGGTTTGCTGAACTCTTTGTGTTTGGTCACCGCATTATATCGTTTGGCTGCTAGTGGAGGATCTTCCTCAATATCCAAATTCATGTTGTGATAAACTTGCGCCTTTACCGTGAAGGTATTTTGCTCAGTGCTCTCGTTATTTACGTGGGATGCGACTCAGCGCGATCATGTTCGTATTACACTTTCCAGGTTTATATCCGATAGTGTAATCGAACTCGGAAAGTTTATGGTTCAATTTCACTAAGCGAGAGGTAGGGTTTTTTTACCTTGAAGACACCTTCTAGGGGTTTATGGTCTGTGTAGACTGTGAATTTTCTATCTTGAAGGTAGCATCTAAAGTTCTTCGTGGCCTAGACTATGACCAAAAACTCCATTTCTATGATGGAGTAGTTTCTTTCGGCTTTTTAAGACTTCGGCTTGCGTATGCAATCGCTTGCTCTTTCCCGATTTCTCCTTGTGAGAGCATTACTCCAATCGCTTCGTGACTTGCGTCCGTAGTTAGTAGTAGTTATTTCTCTGGATAGATTAGTAAGGGTGGAGAAATTAGTGATTTTTTTATAGTCTGAAATAACTCTTGGCATTTATCTGTCCACGTGAATTTGACATCTTTACGAAGCAAGTTTGTAATTAGATCTGCTATCTTCGAGAAATTAGGGATAAATTTCCTGTAGTAATTTGCAAGTCATAGAAAATATTGGACTTGTCTTAAGCCCGGCGCACACCAACGCGATAGCGGTCAAAAGATTTTTTAGTTGGTGTGCAGCACATACCCATTGTGCCGGTGGTGCAGCGAGCTTAATGATAATTGTAATCAACATGGAAGAGGAACTCCTTTTGCTTTATGCGTTACATGAAGATGAAAATTGTATTAGCATGAACATTTTCAAAAAATTTAAAACATTCTGACGATTTCACTTAATAGCTTAGACGAAATAAATTCAACTCGGGGAATTTTATACCCTTTATGAAGACCTACGATCGGACGAGAAGCGGTTTTATAAATATTTCCGGATGACAAGTTGTTTCGATGAAATTCTAAGTTTAATTGGACAGGATATACATAAAGAAAACACAAATTATAGGAGTGCAATACCATCAGTAGAAAGACTTGCAATTGCTTTGAAGTAAGAAGATATAAAAAATATCTTCGAAAAATAATCTTTACTTGTCGAAAACTATCGAACTGAATTTCCCATACCACTCTGATGGCGTTAAATCCTTCTCTAAGTATTCTCCTGGCACTACAATTACAGGCGTTTGTTTAGGACGACGCCTCGTAGAAGGCATATTGAAAGAACAATGGGGACCTTCCCGCGATTCTTGATTTGAAAACACACTGCTTGAAGAAATAAGGCGAAAGTTCTCTGAAGAATTTTCCTTCTCAGAAGTGGAGGAAACGAGAATGTTGTTCGACTTCCTGTTGGAGAACTAGATTCGCAATTTTTAATTTGGCTAAGGCTTGCCGCCTTAGAATAAATGTTTTAACGGTTTTAGCAAATTCCCGAAACAACAGATCTAGAGCATCATTTTCAGAATTAGACTTCCTGTCCATATAGGATATGACTTTGTCCTGATATATTATGCAAAGGTCTCTTTCTCTTCTGTTACATCGAATGTGGAGCAGTATCTGCAGGAGTCTCAAAGTCGTGAGAACCAATATTCTCCTCTTCTAGGTCGATATCTGCACTGCTTTCTAACTCCGGATTATTACCTGGAGATGTACAAAGTTGATCTTCGGTGGACATTTTTCTTGGTATATTAGACGCAGTTGGAGCAAATTTCAAAAATCTTCTAAAGAATTCTATTTGCTGTGCCCATTGCCACTTTCTGTACCGGTTATTAGTTTTAGCTGCCTGTTCAGTTTTGGTCTTAAAGGCCTAATATGCTTCACATACGAATACCTCATATTTTTCCATTTGGATTTCAAAGATGAACCTATACATTTTAAGAAATCAATTTCATAAAACAGCTGTTTTGAAATTAAATTTTAATAATTTTTATATCATCAAATGTTTTAGATTCTTGGCAACAGGAGATTCTTCCATCACGATTGTCCATAGGTTTAGAGTAGGATTTACAATCGTAGGACAAATTGCTACCGACGTTTGTGATGCAATATGGACGCGAATGCAGCCTGAACATTTGCCTGAACCTATTGCAGAAATGTGAGAAAATTCAGCTAGAGGGTTTGAGAGAGTATGGAAATTTCCAAACTGCATCGGAACCATAAATGGTAAACATGTGACCATGAAATGTCCTAAAATAATTGATCTAAGCTTTTAAAAAAAATGTTCAATTGTTTTACTTGCGACTGTTTGTCCAGACTATAAATTTATTTGTGTGGATATAAGCAGTTATGGCAAGAATAGCGACAGTGGAATTTTTGAACAATCTCCGATGGGAGAAGTTTTCGAAAAGAGAACGCTTTTAATTCCGGTAGGTAAATGTTTGCCAAACCAAAGTATGCCAACCGCTTATGTGCTAATTGGTGATGAAGCCTTTTCACTACGGCGCTACTTGATGCGTCCTTTCCCCTACAGGCAAGCCAGACGTGATTATGAAAAAGAAAAATTCAATGAAAGGCTATCCACTGCTAGCCGGGTGGTTGAAATTCTTTCGGCATATTAGTTCAGAAATGGCGAGTATTTTTAAGACCGATGGAAGTCAATGTGGAAAACGCAAAGAAGATAGTAAAAGCGATTTGCGTTCTACATAATTACGAAAAATTTAGACGAGCAATTTGTTAATGTTGTGGAACCACTTGAGCAAAATTTGGAGGGAGCTCTCGCTACTCTGCACGTAAATCAAAGAAGAGCAAATACTGAAGCCTTCAGAATTTGCTTCTTCAGAATAATAAAATAAATTTTGTTACTTACCGTTCTCATTTAATTTCTCTCCTATTTCATCCCATATTTTGTCTTTCTTTCTAATGCTTAGAATTTTCCAAGTCATACAATATGGGGTATTCCTTCACAAGTTCTATGAATTTGTCTGTTGAGATTCCCATTTTCACAACCGAGCACAGCACATGCACACAACATTTCTCACTCGCGGTTCGCGGTAAAATGCAGCATGCAGCGTTCACAAAACTGAATGCGACAATGACCGTGTACCGCAGTGTGCTACCGCGTCCTGTTAGTGATGTCTCATTTATTAACATGAGTCGCGTTATACCGTTGCCGCTACCGCTACCGTCACCACTACCGTTACCGCATCGGTGTGCGCCGGGCTTTACTATTTTGGGGATAGGAAAATCCCGTACGCATTTCGTCTTATTGGGGTCAGCGAATACCCCTTTACTAGAACATTTGTATCCTACATTTGTGTAGACTACCTCCTTTCTGAGAAACTCCCATTTCTCAGGTTACAGTTTCAGATTGTTTTCTTGCAACCTGTCGAAGTCCTTGCGAAGTTTCGTATTGTGCTCCTCTAGATTTTTTCCATAGATGGTGATGTCATCTAGGTAAACGAAACATTCAAGGCCTTGTAGGCCTGCCAGCGCATAGTTCATGAGACGTTGGAACGTTGCGGGGGCTCCTTTAAGCCCAAATAGCATGCGTTTGAATTCATAGTGGCCGTAGGGTGCTGAAATATCTCGAATGTCGCAATTGATCGAGAATGTCCTCTATTCTGGGGAGTGGGAAAGCGTCGCCTAGAGTTTTTCGTTTAATTTAAGAAAATACACGACTACTCTCCACTTCTCACCGTTTGGTCCCGGCTTTTTGGGGACAACAGGTAAAGGTGAATTCCAGGGGCTTTTACTCGGCTGCACTATATCATTTTCGATCATCTCCCGTACTTGGTCGTTAATGATGCTTCGCTGCGCTTCTGGTAATCGATACATTTTTTGGTTAATAGGGGCTTGGTCTCGCCCCGTTGGGATTTTATGTGTTAGGGCCTCGGTATATGCGTGTTTATAGACTATATATATCGTTGAACTCGTGACAGAGTTCCGATATTGAGGCCTTTTCTTGTTCGTTTAGAGCTGCATTCAGGTTGAGTTCTTTCTTTAACCTGGTAATTCGGGAACTCGTCGCTTATTTCTTGGGATAAACAAAGCGTGTTTTCTGCAACTTCAGTGGGATTTTAACCAAAATTCGAGTCCGCACAGGTATGCTTATTGGGTCTTTCAATTCGACCCTGTGCTGCCTGTATTCCGTCGGCTCGTTAATATTTCGCTGTTTGTCCTTGTACTTCCCTAGACCCTTTTGGGGTCTTTTCAGCCACATTCTATCGTGTCTTGGGGATACCGCGGGCATTCAGTTTTTCCTTTTCAGGCTCTGATCTGCCCTCCAGAGTTTTGTGTGCCGAATTCTGAGGCAGCGATCCTTCTGAATTTGCTTTCAGTGGAATTACAAATTCCTCGTCATTTCTTCCTGTGCGGAGGAAGCGAAGTTGACTGTTTGGGCCCTCAATATTACAGTTTTTTGATAGGGGATCGTTTCCTTCGAAATTTACAGTGTAATTTGCTGATTTTGAGCTGAATGTTGCCGTGGCAAGTGCCAACAATTTCTCCAGTACCGCATGGATTCACTATAACACCGCCATTTTCGGTGTTTAGGATCTCTGTAGGGTTTAATGCCTGTTCTTTTAACAAGCTGACGTCAACGCCCGTATCCACTATCAGTTCAATCGTGGCTTTTGCGCCTATATCTAGTGAGATTTGAACTGATGGGAGCCACAATTTTGGCTGCTGGGGACACCCTGTGTTTTCCGGTGGGTTTATAGTCGGGCTTAGGGATTTGGGCCCAACTGCCCTTCGTTTCCCGACTGTTTCTTGTTCCAATTCTTTTTGGTTCGGCACGATTCTATATCGTGTCCGGGGCGCTCACAGAAGCTGCATTTTAGTCTAGCATTACAGACTTTGCTTCTGTTAGCGTTTGAGTGAGAAGCGTTGTTTTGCCTGCTGGCTGATGCTGAGTTGGGCTCGTGCCGGTTTCCCGTATTCTGGGCTTTTCGGCACTTACGGCAATCATGCTCCGACATTTTGCAGACATCGCAAAACGGGATGTTCTTTCGCGTCCAGCAGTCAGAGTATAAGTGCCCCTTTTTCCTCAGAAACTGCAAGTGATCTTCTCTAGGGCCGCGTTTAGGTCTGCCTTAGGTTGCTGTACCTTATCTCGGCCAGACTTATAACGCTGTGTGTTATCGTAGGGTGTTGATGGGGTTGCAGATAGGTTTCCTTGCAATTTCATGTTGCTTGTCGCATGGCTTACCCCTTGTGGATAGGTATTCGTTGCCGTGTAGGCAGGTACCTGAAAGTGCAAATTCCCCTGTTGGAGTTTTTCCATGTCGAGGGCCTTTTGTGTAAGAGAGTCTAAGCTCTCAGTATTGACTGTCAATAGATACTGACAGAGGTGAGGGTTATTCACCCTGCTCTTAGGGGCATTTTGCGCGAAATCTTCCAGCTGTTGCTGGACAGCTGGGGATACGGTTAGACCATACTTTGTGTCCGCCGCTTCCTTGTACTGTGTTGGCATGCGCTTGGGCCGCACAACGAAGGAAGCGATCGTTTCGAGGGGTGTTTGTCGAGCAAAAATCAGTTTGTTTACCAGCTTATGGTACATTTCCCGAGGGAGGTAGGTTTAATTCAACCTTTTCTCGACCTCTTTGAACGTGGCTTGCACGTCGTAGGCAATCAGCTGGTATGCCTGCCCCCGAAGAAGAGTAGGGAATACCTGAAGGAAGACCACTCGCTCTTCCTCCGTCAGGCATTGCTGCATCCGTTTGCACAATCTAAGGAACATCTGAAGTTCCTGGCCCAATCGAGGACCAGGTTCTCCCGAGAAAGGGGGCACCAATTGCGCCATCAACTTGGCGACTTTGCCGTAATTGACCATACTGCTGCCCGCGTTACCTTTTTGGTACTTGTACTTCCCAAAAACTCGTCCGTAAACTGGGAGCTATTATACGAGTCGCTCAACCAATTTATGACTACCTTGGACGTAGTCACTTCACCTGCGTCACTTAAATTTAACACTTTTTCGCTTTGGTCTAAGGGTTCATAATCAGTCTTATATTCTACGTCTATCGAGCGCGAATATCCCTCAAAATTTAGGACCTCGTTCTTAAATTTCTCCGTCTCCTCACTAAAATGTTCGATGCGGGCTTGTCTTTCTCGACGGGCCTGGTCTAATTTTTTATCTAGGCCGTCGCACTGGAGGATCGTAATGTTATCGGATACTCGCGCTTTTTCTAATAACAGATTAAGATGTCCGTTTAGACTTACCGCAACTGGCTGCTTACGTGTCACGGCCCTACTTTATTTCCCTCGGAGGCTGCGGCGGGGATGCGGTGTCCCTCGGCGGCTGCGGCGGGGATTCGGTGTTCGTTGAAGTCGTCTCTGTGTTGTGCGGTTTCCTCGGCGGTTGGGGAGTAGCTGTTGAATAGGTCACCGGTACCTGACTTAATGCCTTCTTCGGGATTCACCAAAGGTGGGTAGGGATCAAGCCCCAAATTGTCCCGCGTTGGTACCTTTTTGTGGTAATTTAACAAAATGGGATAACCGCTTGCTCGCCTGGAGCAAAGGCAGCTAAAGTTGATTATCCCTGGCATTAGGGGTGATTAAAAATTTTCTCTTTGAGATACTCCCGGAGCCAGACACAGCACCGGGTTAGGGGTAAAGGTATTTAGAGGACCAGGCTTCCCTAATCCTACCGGCTGCGCCAATTTCTTGTTGCTGATCTCTTGTTGCAACAGTTAAGATATAGCATGTATAGGATTCGGTATTGTGATGTGGGGATTGCGGATGAGGAGGAGGATTCACTTCAATCAAACACTTTTCCCGATTCGTTCAACAATTTATTCATCAAATAACAACTACTACACCATTGTACCCTATGAGTTTAAACTTTCCCTATTCTATTAGTTTTAAAAAACGCGTGAGACTCTCAGTCGAAGGACGATCTCGACCTTTTCTTTTCACTCGTTGACTTCAACTGCACTCTGGGTCCAGGATTTTTCTAGAGCTAGGCCCCATGACCCGATCGACCTCCATCAATCGTCGGACGATTTTTTTCTCAATAGGCGCTTAAGGTGCACTTTTTTAAGCGCTTGTTTGGGTACATCCGGTCGTTTTCCCAAAGGCAATCATCGGGTTCGTAACCCATAATTGCCTCGTGCCCATTGATCGCCCTGAATGTCCAAAGGTACTTGACCATCAGGGTGTAAACCGAGCTGGCAAATTCGATGCTTGTCTCGAAATTGTTTACGAGCGTGCGCTTGCGTAATTCCCTCAGCGAACACTTGGCCCAGGCAGTAACCTGAGTAGGGCAATGCTCTGTGCATTTGCCCAGGCACTTAGAGTTATTCTAAGTGCGCGGTTACGTTATTGCCCGAACGCGAATTTATCACGGGGTGTAGTCTGAACACAAGTGTTGTTTATTAGGGCTTGAATTTTCCAAGGCATAATGAGCATGAGGCCTACCGCAACATTATTTTGAAAAAATTAAATTCCTAAATTTTGCTTTACGAAGTGTAATGAAATACAGCATACCATTGAAAATTAAACGAATCAGAGACTCTAATGCCGAATTGCTAAAAAATATTATGACCAAGCATGATGAGTGATGTGAACGTATTCAGAAAAATGAAATTTGATGCTGAAAGAAGCAATTCTGAGATAAGAAAGCAAATTTAGTTCTTAGTCATTCAATCCAATAAAAAAATATTTATGTGAACTCCAACCGGCTTCTTTATCAGTCAACTAATCAATAAAGATTCAATGCATTTTGGGCTTAGTTATCTTCAAACCATTGCGGGTGTTAAGCAGTTGAAGAAAATAAGTTTAAAAGACGAATCAAAAAGATTGCTAGATCCTAAGAAAGTTAACAAACATAAAAAACTTTCATATAATATGAAATCAGTGAATTTGCATTCAGTGAAATCTAAAGGAATGTAGAGTTCAAATTCAAATATTCCTTATAAGCCTCTTAAAAATGAGAAATGTAGATTCTTCAATTTCTTCGTTTGAGAGAGTTAGTTTAGTTGCTGGCCAGTGTTCTGACGACAGACTAAGCCAGACAGGTCCTTACCACCACAAGTCAAATAGCTGTAGCCCTGAAGCTGAGTTGCCTCGCGTAATGCAATCAGCATGATTGTCATTAGAAAATATATGATGCCATATCGCGATAGGCAGTTTTTCGGGAAATAACGAAACCCTATTTGCGACATAAACCTTCCCCTTAAAAGGATGTACGAATGACCAAGCTAGGACGATGGTCGAATCAGTCCAAGTATATACAGGAACATCCGAAAGTTGTAAATTATACTGCAGATAAGGCAAAGGCTCGGCTAACAGAGCAGCACCACATAGCTCTAACCTCAGCAACGACACTGTACGTATAGGGCTTACACGAGTCTTGGAGGAGAGAAGCCGTACCTCAAAATTATTGATGTCATGAATGATTCGCAAACAGCCGCACCGTAAGCAGCTTGCGACGCACCGCAAAATTCATGAAGCTCAAGCTTTTCTGATGAAATTTTTAAGCCGATACAATGAGGAGTTCTTAGGTGGTTTATATTCTGAAGTTGTTCTTTAAAATTGAACCACTCAGCAGCAAAATCCGATGATAATTCTTCATCCCAGCCAATTTGACTTTCCCATAGAGTTTGAAGGAATATCTTTGCCGTTATTGTCACTGGAGAAAGCCATCCGCAAGGATCATATAATCGACTAACATCCGCTAAAATAGATCTTTTAGTTGTGACAGTCAAAGTAGGAAGTTAAATATTAAATTTGAAGTAATCAAATGTAGGACTCCAGATAACTCCCAATGCCCCGATTACTAGAGAAAATTAGCTCCCGTGGTGGATTTGCGAAGTTTAAACCCCCCTTGCAAAAGTAAGCTGTTAAGTTCCGTGCGTAGGTCGATAGAGTTTTGAATATGAAAGACACCGAAGACAGCATCATCTACGTAGAAATTCTCAACTAAGACTTTCAAAGTGTTTTGAAATTGGGCTTTTTAGACAGTTGCCATAAAGTTTTACAGGCTAGGTATGGTGTACAGGTGGTCCATAAGTGTCTGTTAGAAGTCTGTATCATTTAACTGGCTCATTTGAAGAAGTTCTCCACAGTATTCGTTGGAAGTCCGTATCGGAACGGTCGACTAAAATTTGTCTAAACATCTTTGCGATGTCTACAGTATAGACAAAGGGATAGAGTCACCATCTAGTAAGTATGAGCGCTACATCATTTTGCAACTTCGGTCCTATATGCAAGATATCATTCAATGAATGACCGATTGAAGATATCTGCGACGCATTGAAGACAACACTCAGTTTAGTAGTTGTGATACTGGGCTTCAACACTGCATGGTGTGGTAGATAGTAACAATTCGCAGGATATTTTTTTCATTATTTTTTTTGAATTGTTTCATGTGGTTTAAGGAAAGATATTCATTGATAAAGTCCGAATATTCCGAAAAGATCCTACGCTCTTTTCTCGACTAAACATTTTCTCTCGACTAAACATTTTCTCCATACGCAACAGAGCACTCATAGCAGCATCACAAGAGTCACTAAGCAATGGTTGGTTTGATTTAAATGGAGGCTTTACGACGTATCTTTTTTGAACATCTGTATAATGGGTATTTGCATAGTTAGCTTCACATTCATCTGGTGTGTAGTTTGTAGCTTTTTGGGGCTCTTCTATTTCCCAAAATTTTTGAAGCAACGAGTTAAATTCAGACTAATAGGGGCCGTCGTTTTAGATAAATTATTCTCTATTTTGCCTGAGAGTATCCAACCCAGTATAGTATTTTTAGCCAGCGGAGTTCCAGTCGGTCCATCACGAACACTAGTCTTGAGAACTCGACTATAAACATCAGCTCCTAGAATAAATTCTATACCTGAAGGTTTATCACAATCAGAGGTGGTAGTCCCATAATGTGAGGCCAATCTTCACGATTAATGGCTTTAGAGGGTATTAGGTGTGTAAGTGTCGGTAACACTAAAGATTGGACACAATATTTGGCTGCTGAATCGATGCACGATAAAATATTGTGAGTGACGACAGCTTGCATAATGCCTGCATCGCAATGTCCTATACTGTTATATTTGCTCGCTGTTTCCGGAAGCATAAAATTTTTCTAAGACCTTCAGTCATAAATGAGAATTCTGATTCTTGATCTAGAAGGGCTCGAATGCGAAATAAACGACCGTCAGAAAACTGAATCAGGACGACAGTAGTGGCAACAACAGAAAAGTTACAATTATTGAATACATGCGATATTGTACTACTAACATCAGTTTGCTGATTGTCTTTTAAGGCGATGGAGTAGTTGTAAATAGTTGTACAGATGAGATAGATTGAGCGGCACTACTAAATATGGGTTTATGTATCATAGTATGATGTTATTCGTTACATTTTTGACATCGCTTTGTAGAAGGACAGACTTCAACTGTATGATATTGTCTGAGAAAGTTGGTGTATAGTTTTTTATATTTTAGAAAAGCAACGCGTTCATCCACTGAATTTGCTGTGAACTTCAGACAAAACTAAATAAAGTACTTTCCAAGACATACACGCAGGTGTTGACGTTGCATGGTGAGAATGGTGCGCATAATGAGTGCCCACAAAAGAGCTATTTTCGTTAAATGCGCTTAGAGACTGCAATAGATTTTCAAAAAAAGCCTGTATTCACTACAAAAGCCGGAACACCTTTTCATGAGGCAAGAGAGGTTTCCCAATCCTTACGAGTACTTTCATCTAATTTATTGGTTATAAAGTGGTTATTTTACATCCCAATACTTTACAGGTTGCGAGAGAGCTAGATCTAGGGTTAGAGCTAGAGCTCTTAGAGCTTGACTAAATCTGTCGAGAAATCCTCTTAGCTTATTTGGAGTTTCCGACGGTATGCCTGGTAACGTTATGATCTCGTGAAGGTTCGCATTTATCAAAACGCGTTTGTTTTCGTATCTGGCCAAGATTATATCACAATCAGAGTTGTATTTTGCACTTATTATTGAAAAATATTTTAACAGCCTGGACCAATAATGGCAGATTTAAAGTAATACATTTTCTTATCACGGAACGAAGGCCAGTCTAAAAGGGATCCACTAAAGTTTGGTAGCTGAATTTTAGGAAGCTTTACAACTTGAGAAAAGGAGGAGGACTTGACTGTTGAATGAAACAAAGGGCGGTCAATTTCGTTCGACTCCTCTCGTGGTGCTTGAGAAATTTGCAGTTGTTTTTTGATCCAGCTGATCGCTTCCACATACTCACTTTCCACATTGAAATAAACATCCGCAGTGAAAAACTCATCTGACTTAAGAGTTTCTTCGTCGATATTATCAAGTAAATGGTCATACGCTTCACTGTATTGCTGCCAATAATTGCGAAGAAGCTGTAACCGTGCTTTTAAAAATGCCTTATCTCTTTTCTCTTTATACGTTTTATTAGCATTCGATATAAATCTAGAAATTCTTTCCGAAATTACTGTAACTTGAATTTTAGATTTATCCATATTTATTTTATGAATTTTGGATTTATCCATATTTATTTTTGTTGTAAATTTTAGCCAAAAGGATTCACACATTCAATTTTGAGTCCGAAAAGTCCGCCATAGTAACATAGTAAAACAGAGGCTTTATAATATCTCTTCAGTCCACTCAAAAAATGCCTTAGTATATGCAATATCAAGAAGTAGGTATGATACTAAAAAAGTCTGGCTAAGGGTTAAGGCCAAAAGCTCAAAAGTTCACTACACTTCATATCATTTGTCTCTGTCTGTGCTTTTATGCAGAAAAGCTTTTATGTAATTTTATTTGTGCATCTATCTATAGCACCCTCTCTTCAAGTTCATCCGATTTTCCGGCATTTTCGAAATCCGGCGGATTTTCCCGCAGTTTTGGAATATAGCGGATTTTCCCAAAATTTGGGGATTCCGTGAATTTTCCGGCACCTTCAAAATTCAGCAGACTTTCTTGTAACTTCGAAATTAAGCAGACTTTCCGGCACTTTCGAGGTTCATCGGATTTACCGGCGCTTCCGGAGTTTAATGGATTTTCCGGCACTTTCATAATTCAGCGGATTTTCGGGCAGTTTCTGAATTCAGCGGATTTTGCGGCAGTTTCGGAATTCAGCGAATTTTTCGTCATTATTGGAATTCATCAGATTTCCGGCACATTTGGAATTCAGCGAATTTTCCGGCAATTTCTGAAATCAGCGAATTTTCTAAAACTTACGCAATTTAGCAATTTTACGAAGCTTAAGGAATTCTGCGGATATTTCGGCACTTTAGGAATTCAGGAGTATTTCTGGCACTTTCGGAATTCAGCGCATTTTCCGGCACTTTCGAAATTTAGCGGAATTTCCGGAGCTCTCGCATTCTTTTCGCATCGGATTATCAGGCATTTTCGAAATTCAGCGGTTTTTGCAGCAATTATAGAATTCGCCGAATTTTTGTGCAATTTCGGAATTCTACGGATTTTCCGGCATTTTTGATGTACAGCAGACTTTCCAGCACTTCCAAAATTTAGCGTATTTTCCGGAAAATTCCTGGGATGTTCCGACAGATTCTCAATTCAGCTTATTTTTCAACGGTTTCTGAATATAGCGGGTTTCCCGCCCTATTCGGTATTCAGCGGATTTTCCCCCACTTCCAGAGTTCAGCGGATTTTCCGGCACATCCGGATTTCAGCGAGTTTTTTTGGCAATTTCGGGATTCAGCTGACTTTCCGCCATTAATGGAATTCACCGGATTTCCGGAACTTTCGAGATTCAACGGATATTTCGGCATTACTGAAATTAAACGGATTTCCGGCACTTTCGTAATTCTGCGGATTTTTCCGCACTTTCAGAATCCAGCGGATTTTCCGGCACTTCGGAAATACAACGGATTTTCCGGCACTTCCGGAATTCGATAGATCTTCCGGCATTACTGGAATTCAGGGTATTAGCGGCACTTTCGGAACTCAGCGGATCTTTCGACATTTTCGTTATTCTGCATATTTCCGGGAGTTTCCGGCACTTTAGCATTCAGCAGGTTTTGCGGAAATTTTTGTATTCAGTGAATTTTCCGGCAATTTCGGAAATCAACGGATTTCCCGGCACTATCGAAACTCAGCAGATTTTTGGCAATTTTGAAATTCAGCGGATTTTCCGGCAATCTTGAAATTTAGCTTATTTTCCGGTACTTTCGGGATTCAGTAGATTTTCGGGAAGTACTGCGATTCAGCGGATTGCCGACACTTTTGGAGTTCAGCGGATTTTCCGGCACTCTCCAAATTTAGCGGATTTTCCGGCACATTCTAAATTCAATGAATTTTCCGACAATTTTGGAATTCAACGGATTTTCCGGCGTTATTGGAATTCAGCAGTTTTTTCGGCTTTTTCAGTGTTCATTGGATTTTCCGGCACTTTTGGAGGTCAAATGTTTTCCAGCACTTTCCAAGTTTAGCGGATTTTCTTGCATTTCCAAATTTCTGCCGATCTTCCGGCACTTTCGGAATTCGGTAGATTTTCCGGCGCTACCGGAAATCAGCTGATTTCCAGCTTATTTCGGCATTAAGCGGAATTTCCGTCAATTTCTGAATTCATCGGATTTTTCGGTACTTTAAGTACTGAGAGGATTTTCTGGCACTTTCCGAACTCAGCCGGTGTCTCAATATATTTGGAATTAAGCGGATTTCCTGGCATTTCTCGGAGTCACCGGAATCTCCGGCACTTCCGGAATTCAGAGAATTTTCCGGTATTACTGTAATTCAGTCGATTTGCGGCACTTTTAGTACTGACGGGATTTTCTGGCACTTTCGGAATTCATCAGATTTCCGGCACTTCAAAAGTTTAACGGATTTTCCTGCAATTTCCGAAATCAGCGGATTTTTTGGCACTTTCGGTATCCAGCGGACTTTCCGGCATTACTGAAATTCAGCAGGTTTCAAGTACATTGGGAATTCAGGAGATTTTCCGACACTTTCGAAGTTCAGCGGATCTTCCGGCACTTTCGGATTTCGGTGAATTTTCCCGTACATCTAGAGTTCAGCGGATTTTCCGGCATTACTGGAATTCAGGGAATTAACGACACTTTCGAATCTCAGCGGATTTTGCGACATTTTCGTTATTCAGTGGATTTTAGTACAATCGCGGGTATCAACGGATTTTCTGGCACTTTGGAAATTCAGCGGATCTTCCGGCACGTTCGGAATTCGGTGAATTTTCCGGCACTTTCCAAGGTTCAGCGGAGTTTTCGGCACTTTAGCATTCAGTGGGTTTTGCGGAAATTGTTTTACTCAGTGGATTTTCCGGCAATTTCGGAATTTAATGGACTTTCCGGCATTATTGGAATTGGGCGGAGTTTCCGGCAATTTTAAAATTCAGAAGATTTTTCAGCAATCTTGTAATTGAGCGAATTTTCCGGCACTTTTGGACTTCAGCGGTTTTTCGGCAATTTCAGTATTCAGCCGATTTTCCGGCATTATTGGAATCCAGCGGATTTGCGGCACTTTAGAAATTGGTAGGATTTTTCGGCACTTTCAAAATTCAGCGGATTTTCCGGCAATCTTGAAAATCAGCGGCTTATGCCGCCCTTTTGGAAATGAGGGGATTTTACGGAACTTCCTGAATTAAGCGCATTTGCCGTCATTATTGGAGTTCAGTGAATTGCAGGCACTTTCGGTGTTCAGTGGATTTTCCGGCATTACTGGAATTCATTGGATTTTCCGGTACTTTCGGAATTCAGCGACTTTTCCGGCAATTTCGGAATTCAGCGGATTTTTTGGCACTTTCGGTATCCAGCGGGCTTTTCGGCGTTATTGAAATTCAACGGGTTTCCGGCACTTTGGGAATTCAGGGGTTCTTCCGGCACTTTTGAAATTCAGCGGATTTCCAGCACTTCCGGAATTCAGCGGATTTTCCGACACTTTCAGAATTCGGCGGATTTTGCGGCACTTCCGAAATTCAGCGGGTTTTCTGACAATTTCGGAATTCAGCGGATCTTCCGGTACGTTCGGGATTCGGTTTAATTTCCGGCACATTCGGAAATCAGCGGATTTTCGGCACTTTCGGTGTTCATCGGATTTCCCGGCACTTATGGAAATCAGCGAATATTCGGGCGCTTTTAGGTTTTCCGGCACTTTCAGGATTCAGTGGATTTTCCGGAATTTACAAATTTCAGTGGATTTCTCGGCCCTTTCGAAATTCTGTGCGTTTTCCAGCAATCTCGGGGTTCAGCAGATTTGGCGGCATTATTGGAATTCAGGGGATTTTCCGTCACTTTCGATGTTGAGAGGATTTTCCGGCAATTTCAGAATTCAACGGATTTTCTTGCAAATGCGGCATTCCACGGATTTTCGCGCAGATGCGATATTCAACGGGTTTTCGCGCAGTTGCCGCATTCAGGGGAGTTGCGCGCAATTGTGGGCTTCAGCGGATTTTCACGCAGTTAGCGGATTCAGCGGATTTTCGCGCAGTTGCGGTATTCGGCGTGTTTTCTCACGGTTGCGGGATTCAACGGATTTTCGCGTAGTTGTCGGATCCAGCGCGTCTTCACGTATACGCGGGAGTAATCGAATTTTCGGGCAGTTGCGAGATTCAGCGGATTTTCGCGCACTAGCGGCATTTAGCGTATTTTCGCGCAGTTGCGGGATTCAGTGGATTTTCCTGCAGTCGAGGCATTCACCGGATTTTCATGCAGAGGCAGAATTTAGCGAATTTTCGCGCAGTTGCGAGATTCAGCGGATTTTCACGTGTTTGGGGGATTAACCGGATTTTGGCACAGATGCCGGTTTTAACAAATTCTCGCGCAGTTGAGGGATTCAGGGGATTTTCGCGCAGTTGCCGGATTCATGGGAGTTTCGCGCGGTTGGAAGATTCAACGGATTTTCCCACAGTTGCGGGATTCAGCGGATTTTCACGCAGTTGCGGGATTCATCGAATTTCGTGCAGTTGCCGGATTCAGCGGATTTTCGCGCAGTTGCCGGATTCGAAGGAGTTTCGTCCAGTAGCCGGATTCACTGGATTTTCGCGTGCTTGTTGGATTCGGCGGATTTTCGCGCAGTTAGGGGATTCAGCGCGTTTTCGCGCAATTGTGGAGTTCAGCGGATTTTCGCGCAGTTGCGGGATTCAACGGATTTTCGCGCACTTGTCGGATTCAGCGAATTTTCGGGCAGACGTGGGATCCAGCGGATTTTCGCGCACTAGCGATATTCAGCGCACTTTCGTAAACTTTTCTGATTCAGCGGATTTTCGAGCAGATGCGGGATTCAGCGGATTTTCGCTTAGTTGCCAGATTAAGAGAATTTTCGTACAGATGAGGGATTTGGCGGATTCTCGCGCATTTGGCATATTCTGTGGATTTTCTGGTATTTAGGGGATTCAGGGGGTTTTCGTGCAGTTGCAGAATTCAGCGGATTTTCACAGCAGTTGGGGTATGCAGCGGATTTTCCCGGAAATGTGGAATTCAGTGGATTTTCGCGTTTTTGCGGGATTCAGCGGATCTTCGAGCAATCACAGAATTCAGCGGATTTTTGCGGAGTTGTGGGATTCATCGCATTTTGGCGTACAAGTGGAACTCAGCGAATTTACCCGCAGTTGCACGAATCAGCAGATTTTCGCGCAGTTGTACGATTCAAAAGGTTTTCGCGCACCTGCGGGATTTAGCGGATTTTCATGCAGTTGCGGGATTCAGCGGATTTTCGCGCAGTGACGGGATTCAGTGGATTTTCGCGCTGCGCCCATCCCCTATAACCGTCAAGGGTGGGACTTCTATATTTAAATTTCTCGGATTTCCTTCGGAAAGGATTTGAATTATATCGTGAGGTATGGGTTGTGTGTGTAAGCACTCAGGGTACCGATTTTGTTGAAACTCCATGGACTGCCTTCCTCATAGTGCGTTACCGGGGGAAACCAAGAGGAGGTCGGAGGATAGGCACTTCTATGACTTCTTCTCGAATCGCTGAAGCTTTGAGTCAGAGAGGGAGAAGAGAGTCATATTTACTCCCGTCGTTGACCCCCGCTTACTTGAATTTCTTCACGTTGACATTCAGAGCATTGGGCAGAAATCACATTGTGTCAACACCCGTTAGGGCCATTACAATGCTTTGTTCTAATTAGACAGTCGGATTCCCTAAGTGTGTGCCAGTTCTGAATTGATTTTTAATTGATAGCCGTTATAAATTTATAAGAAAGATAAATTTAATCCAGAACAAACTGAATAAAAACCAACCTTCTTATAAATTATTAACAAGGAAGTTCCACAGTTGGTTACGTTAACTTCTATCCGGGGAACAGATATATACAATCTTTAGAAAACAAAAAATCAGTAAATCCTAATTTGCCCAGAATATGCGCATAAACCATAATATTGTTTCCTAATCAAGCCCGACTATCTCAATCTTCAGAGCCAATCCTTATCCCGAAGTTACGGATCTAATTTGCCGACTTGTCTTACTTACATTATTCTATCGACTAGAGATTCTTCACCGTGGAGACCAGCTGCGGATATCGGTACGTCCGGTTAAGAAGTTTGCGTGACCCCACCATAAATTATCAAGATCCGAGGAGAAAATATCGACACAGAAGTAATGCACTTCTAGTCTCTCTTCAAAAGACTTCCATGGTAGTACAACTATGAAACAGAAAAGAAAACTCCTTCGATACTTCTCGACGGCTTCTTTATTGTTGTTTCTGTTGCCAGGATGAGCATAAAAATCCATTTTTAATAACAAACGTATACTCAACAAGTTACGGAATTGGAACCGTATTCGTTCATAAAATTATAAGTGTGTATATATTTATATATTTTTAAAATAACTTATCATTTTTCGGCTTTCGCCTTGAACTTAGGACCGACTAATCAACCACTGTTCACACGAAACCCTTGTCCACCTCTCAGGTCTCCAGAGGTGGACTGATGTCATCAAAAGGGATACGCACTGCTTAAAGGCGTCAACAGAGGATACGCCGATATTCCTACTTGACAGAGGAAAGAGCGATTGAAAGAACTTGTTCGCTTCAAAATTTCGACTGTGTTTTATTTTCCGATTTTTCTCGCTTAAATACTAAATTATACATTAGTCATTTAACCTAATTCCTATTACTAATTACTTTAGCACATATTTGACCCGGCTCTGATTATCGAATCATAATATTTCTGATTACTTTCCCACAGAGGTGGTGTCATGTGTGACTTAATGCCCACGACCCTCATTGAGGGGGTCTTACTGTTGCATCGCGCAATATTTTGGTGCGATCACATTACAACAGCAAAGGTACGACGTGCAATAAACGTTGTGTGTTCAGTGTGTGGTCACTACATATATAACCTGTAACCTTATTAATAAAACTTATTTAAAACAAAAAAAATAATTTTCATATATATGAAAAATTTATTAATATTATATAATACACCTGTGATATATGTAGATAACAAAAATGTATATAGAATTTTTATATAATATTGTTGATTTTATAAAAAAAAATTTCAAACTGAAATAAATATGAAATGAAATAACAAATGTTTTTCACATATATCAAAAATTTATTAATATTATATTATACACCTATGACATATGTAGGTAATAAAAAATTTATACAGAATGTTAAATAATATTGTTGACTTTATAAAAAAAATTTCATTTTAAAATAATGTTTTTTTTCAATATAAGAATATGAAAATCTAAATGAGTATTGAATTAATTTTCAATAACTTTTTCCTACAAGTTCCCTGTAACCTTATTCATAAAACTTGCCTAAAACATGAAAAAAATATTTTTCACATATATCAGAAATTTATTAATATTATATTATACACCTATGACATATGCAGGTAATAAAAAATTTATACAGAATTTTAAATAATATTGTTGATTTTATAAAAAAAACTTCATTTTAAAATAATATTTTTTT